>VVAS01073804.1:0-15624 GCA_015103295.1 Ptychochromis oligacanthus
TCCAATATTTTAGGGTCTTTACCCTAACATATAAAGCGCCATGAGGCGACTGTTGTTGTGATTTGGCGCTATATAAATAAAATTGAATTGAAAAATTGAATTCAGTGATATATCCTTGTGCTAAACAGAGCCTGATTTGTATACTTTCTTCTTTCAGAGGTAAAGCACACAGTTCTACTGCTGGCAGCCACAGAAGCAAATGGTTCTAATAATGCATATCAGATAAATATACATACATACATACATACAAACATACACAATGACTGGCATGTGGCTCTACGACATCACTGAAACCAAGAAACAACAACAATGCACTGTCCTTATGAGTCATTTCAGGACAACCAGAGTTATTCTGTCAGTTTTAAACTTTTAAACAATTCACAAACTGACAGCACAGCATGTCATTCGAGTACCTGTATGGATTGTCTGACTGATCTACAACTCATTAAAGTAGTATTAAGTTGAAACATGTAAAACCAGCCATAGAGTTAAACTGGACAAATCTGATGACAATTTTGACAACACATGGCTTAGGAAATATCATTTAAAGCTAACAGTAGCTGTCGAACACACTCTCACTCCCAACTCATCACAAACCTGTTCCCGTCATATTTAAATTTGAGGGAGTACCCTCTTAGCGTTACTTTCCAATGCAGAGCAACATCCATGTAATTATTTCATTTATTACGTTTTTGCCTTTACATTTTCGGTTGTTGTTTGGTTAGGTTTGAGCATTAGTTTATACAGCTGTAGCTACTGTGAAGTGCATGCTAAATAGTGTGACAACATTACTGTATTCAGGTATAAAATGTATAGACCGCCCCAAGTTTCAATGTAGCAGCTGTTGTTAAACAAAAAGAAACTCTGTGATGCTGCAGTGAAAGGATGATTTGACTGACAAAAGTCTGATTGGGAAGCAGCTTCTAGGAACTGCACATTCATTTATTTTTCATTGCAAATAAGCCTTTCTGTGTGTCAGAAATACAGTGAGTATCAAATTTCATGCTGACATTCCACTGTTAAAAACTGTTGCCTTGTATGTAACTTTTATTTAAGTTACATCAAATTATGTTTTCAGTCATAAAAGAAATTACCTTATATAAGCTCACAATGCTAAAATGCTAAAACGGTAACAATAATAAATATAATGTTTACAGTGTTCTTGATCTATTTTAACATTGATAATCAAAATGAAATACTGCAAATAATTTGAGAATATGAGGATCACTAAAATCACTGAGGTTCATCCTCTAGAGAACATGAATGTCGTTCATTACTCAATGACATATTCGCTGGTTATCATAGTCTGTACATAATATAGAATACTTTCCTTTGTTGTTCTTTTTGGTTTTGTTATTTTAGCATTTTATGATGTTTCTTTTATGATACTTTTGATTCATATTGTGTCAGTTTGCTTTTTTTTCCCTCATAGCTATTATATTTTATGTTTTTATGCTATCTGATTTTGAAACTTGTTTCAGTACGTGACTGCTGCTGTTTTAGCCAGGAGATAGTTACCCTGAAAGAGATTCTCCTGATAATACTACATTCCAAAGAAACCCGTCTGGACCAACTAATACACACACACTGCCCTATGTAGAGCCATGCAATGAACATGGTGAAAAATTGGGTTAAAAAATTTCAGTCTTGGTGTCATTTCATTACCTAAAACCATATATTGAAGTCTCATCTGCCCTCTGATAAATAACACAAGCAGGAGACACATAAGAAAAGACCAAAACACAGAGACAAGCTGGTTGATACCAACTGACACCAATACTCAACTTCCTGATTACCCACATTGTCAGAACACAGCTGTCACGTTTGCAGCTAAGCAACCTGTCACAACACAACTGTGGCACACGGGGAGGAACGGGGAGGGCAAACCACCAATAAAAAATAACAAAAGACCAGCAATGCCATGCTGTGTGATGAGTTAGTCTATTACTGGCAGTACTGCAGCAGGTAACTGACTGATGGTTTGAGGTTGTTTTCTACTCCGGATGCAGATATTTGTCAATCAGCTACAGTCTCAACACTAGAATATACTATCTATGGTTGTGTAAGAACTGAGAAACTATCAGATATTTAAGGTAGGGACTTTTTTGGAAACACTGGGCAAAAATTCCATAAAAACCTTCACCTTATTGTAATTTAATTGGTTTGATAGGGAACTAGATGTCTGCACCTCTTCTTGGGTCTTTCTGCAAAAAAATCTACACAATGATGGAAGGCACTCGCCAATCATGGAACTTTCTTTTTTTGTTTTTAGGAAAAGGTATTCCTACTGGCTTTCCCGCAAAAGTAGATGCATGCACACGTCTTGTTAGATGTCCTGACACATTCTGTGAAGAGTCAAGCTGTCTCTGGTCAAGATTAGCGATCAATCTTGCATTATGTGCACAGGCGTAAGCCCATGTTTTGGCTGGGAGGAGCTTAAGGCTGAGAGGAAAGAACAGAGGCGGTATTTTCAAATTCTAGCCTAATTTAATTTTTTTTTTTTTTCCCCCTTTCCGGATTGCTGCTTTAACTCTTGTTCTTATAATAGGTAGTAAATATTTCTCCCTAAATTTTAATCTGCTGGGCAAATCTGAAGCCCACCAAACACTGAAGGAAATCATTTTCTTTCTTTCTTGTCTACATCCGCCAAACAAAGAAGCATGCATGTAGCTAACATTACAGCTCAGCTGAAGGGATGGTAATTAATACTTGCATCCTGCCACAAAGTCACAAACATAAGCCTTCCCTTCGCAGGTAGATGGATGTGTCCTTCTGCAGAGTGATACAGCTGGCGGATGTAGTTTGGTAGAAAAAGAATAGTTTCTACATTAAACTGCTTTTTTGAATAATTAGGTCACAATTTCCTGGAAAATGACATTGATGGATGGTTGTAAATGATTTTTTGAAGCCTTAAAGGTACTCTGGCAAAAACTTCCTGCCTTACTCCAACAATGCATAACTGTTAATCCATTTACACAAATTGTGTTTCACTTGCACAGGAAAATACTTAAAATGCCTTACAAAGTGAAAAGCTTCCTGACTGACAATGTTTGATCTCACAGTCTTCAAGTGAACACAGCATTTCAGTATTTAGCGCCTTGCCCCAGGACATCTCTAAGGTAGGTTATTAGGCAAGTATATTTTTAATTTACATTCTTCCAAATAAATTTTGTAGGAGATATAATGTTGAAGTCATAATGTCAGGATAGAAGATAAACGTGTAAACTAATGGCATTACTCAATAAAATAATTGGCACATTTATTGATTACATAAAACTGTATAGGGTAAACCTACCTACACTAACAGTACTGTTGTTAGTTCCTTTGGTGTAAGACATTAAAAGAGGCGCCCTGTCAGGGAATCTTACCCAGACGCAGAGGACATAAACACTTTCACAGACTCATAAATGAAACCTTGTTTATTCCTGCTGAAATTCTGCACAAAAACATCTATTAAAATCAAGAATTTAATTTCATTTTCTTGTCTCATATTAAAATCTTTATTGGCGATGTAAGCTTCATCTCAGCAAAGAGCTGCCTGAGCTCTCCATACCTTTTCTGACAGCAGACAACAGAGGAGAATGATAAAATCTCTTGTAACCGCCCTGACTTTTTCCTGGTTCATGTCTAAACCACAAGCTTGAATTTTTAGTTCAAAGCCTCCTTCTACTATTTTCAGACTGAAGATATGTGTTAAGTGAATAAGGGGCAATTTCACATGTGTATTTGAAGATTTGGATAGTGATTATTTTCCTATGAGTGCCAATATCAAAGCCTGAATCTGAAAGACAGAACGTGTTGAAGCAAAGGAAGGAAGACAGCAGTCAGGGAGAAGGAATGCACTGATAAAGGAGGGCTGGAGTTAGACTGTGTTCAGGAAGACTGAAGTGAAAAACGTGGTGGGTGGTAAAGGGTCCAGTACCAGTGGGGCCATAATCAGGCAAAGACAAATAATTAGAGCTCAGTGATAACAGATGTTAGTTGTGGTATGTAACAATTCTGCAAGTTATTAGATCAGAGTCTGAAGATCTGAAATGCATGAGTGTTTTCACTTAAAAAGCTAGATCTTGCCCTTTTTTGTGTATTGTAGATCTAGGAATTAAAATTTCTCATCTGATGAAAACAAGGCATCAGGATCCTTATGCCATTTTTTAGTTGGGAAATGTTTTGGAGTTCATTTATGTACTCACAGGTTTCTTGAGGAAAAAGACAGACAGGGCTCCGATCAGAGGCATGTCCCCCAGCAGCGGCTCCATCACCACTCTCATCACTCCATGAAGCTGAACAGACAAAAGAAACATAATGAATCAGTCAGGTATTCCCTATTCTTTTGCCTGCGACGGCCCCCAGGTCCAGTTTACAGAGATGAGCTCTTTGCTCTCTGTGTACCATGTTAGATTAGGTGAGGAGATCATGGTGTCTTTTTTTTTCCCCTGCTGTGAGTTGGCTATGCCTCAGACGACAGGTTTACCCACAACAAATTACTGCTTCTCATCATTCACGGCCTGCAGGACCATTCAAATATGTTACTGATATCAAACTAGGTCAGACAACACAAACATCTGGGATCAAGTCTTTAATTCTTGAAAAACCTGAAATATGACTTTTTTTCACTTAATAGTTTAGTCTTTTTTATATAGCAAATGTAGATCAGGGAAAAACAAGTGGGATGGAAGACTATTATTTACTTGCAAATGGCATCCAGTGGAATTACATGAGTCAATTATGAATATTGAATAAACACTGAACATGAAATACATGTAGTTCTTTTCACTGTATTATCATTTTAAATTCCACAAGCCCACTGATGACATGGGTCTTGTTTTTTTGATGGAAGCAGTTTAAATTTAATTTCTAACAAGAACAAAAACCAGCTCTGCTTTGGCTAAAATGGCATCACATGCTCATCCTTGGTTGTTGTTTGATTCCATTTTGTCAGATTCTGCCTATGTGTTGTGGACACAGCAATATTGGCCACTGAGAGATGACGGACCTGTTTTAGAGACCTACAAAGTCCAAGTTAGGCAGTTGAAGGGGTGGCGGTGGGATAAGACACAGGAATATCAGCCAGGAAACTGTGTTTTTGCTCCTGTTTTAGAACCTTGTGTTTTGCACTCAGTTTCACTTTTTTCCCACTCCGCGGCTCACGATCCATCACAATTCAAAGGTTACTATAACGTATGAAGTACAGAAAGAGAGTGATATTTTCTTATCATTGGCTGGCTGTTTTGCACAAACTAATAACAATTAAAATACGTTGAGAACAACAAATATGACCTTGAACTTGACCACAATTTGGGCAAAAACCCATTAGGTGACTACTGTGTGTAACTTTGATTTAATTCTGACAAATACTGTAGCAGGAGTAACTGTTATTGTGAATTGTGGATGGATGGATGGACGGACAGACGCTTTACCATGGCATGAGGTCATCAGTCCTTCAGCCGGATGAGCTAAAAATGAGTGTGGAGTAATGCCATAAAATGATGAGACATGGGAGCAGCCTTAAAAAAAGAGAATTATTTGAGAATCTAGAAATGAGAATGGGTTGGAGATGCTCTAAGATGAGCCAATATTATCAACTGCAAAATAACAACATAGAATTGTATAAGCCTGAAGTTCAAGCAAGTCAAGTTTATGCAATCCTGTTTGCACTACCTTTATGGTGCTAAATACAGAGACAATGAAAAAAGAAACTGCAACTTAAATCAACCATCAATGCAAAAGCCTCTTATGGAACATACTGATGAACGTAATTTTTCATGTTAAAACCTAACATGTGAATGTTTCTTTATAATGGATGCAGATTTCTCAGGGGCTGCAGTGACTCAAACCTCAGATATGCAGACTGCCCGTCTGCAGCACCAAATTTGGTCGTAGCTTGCTCTGAGTAATCAAATACCAACATTTTGCTCATCGAAATGGGTGTGCAGCGGAAAGACTGCAGATAGCCTGTTGTTTATGCCAGTTTCCGTCCTCTAGCTCATTTCTGCCTGAAGGAGGATGCTTTAAAAATCATGGGCAGCTGATAATGCTCTATCAGTGGCCCACTGGGAGGAAGAAGATACCTTTTTAAATAAAAGATCTGACAGCTCAAAAAAAATTCGACAGCCAGTGACCGGAAAGAATAAAACCGTATGACTCATGATTCATGATAAGCTCCCAGTTAGCGTTTTCTCTGTCTAAACTACTTATTTCTTCAGCAGCCTACGAAATGCTGACACACAGCCTGGGACTGCAGCTATAAAACCTAAACCATACACAACAGGCAAATATTGACTGGGCTTTATACACGCAGCTATTTTTCTCTGTAAATCTTTCTGAATCTTCTCTCCACTCACTTTCTCTCCCACTCTGATCTCTGAACAGCAAATATGGTCTGATCCTGTGCCAACAGCTGAGTGGATAACGTCTCCTTTATCAGTTCTGTGTCAACACATGATGTAATTAACTTTCTCCGCAGAGGTCACGAGTTAATGAAGAAGTCACAGTCGGGCTACAGTATGTTTTCTTCATGTGGTTAATTTGGTTTATTTTAGGAAGATTTAAGATTTAATGTGGAATGTTATCACTACTACTACTATTACTATTTCTGAGACAAGTACTTGAATAACAACTTCACATCAATTAAACCAGCCACATAATTTATTAGGGAGAATATCCAGAGATTTACAGTTTCCTGGCATCTAAAATTCATTATCTTCTGTTCTACTTCACAGGTATATACTATATAAACTTTATGTATTTACAGCCTACATGATGTGTCAAAAAAGTAACTGACAAATTAGTGATGATACCTGAATTGCTGCTATATGTTCATTGCTACCCTTATTTTACCATTTTTATGCTTTTTACTATAAGCCATTCACTCATAAGAATAATAATTTGTAATTTATGTGAAGGTTTCTTACTTTTTGCTGCAACAATTCTTTAAAAATTCTTAAAATATGATAAGAGTTCACAAAAAAAGGCCAAGACTGCACCATATATTATATTCATAGTGGAATGTCAATGTACTAATCTACAGTAGACTGCAGTTTGTGATATTATGCTGTTTTGTTACAGTAAGAGTAAGAGTAAGTAATGTTTTATTTATGGCAAAATTGCTTAATTAAGACCAAACCTCACATACATAAAGTAAATGATTTCACCAATTAAAATTAAATCTTTACTTAATATCACTGAGACTGAGATTTTGATAAAAACACCAAACACCAGTTCTGCAAAGGTTTGTGGGTACATAAGGAACATTAGCTCTGTAGCTAGATTTAAATTTCAAAAGAGGGAGTTTGGAAACTGTAACAGCTGAGCTTTACACCTGCAGGTCAAATTAGGTAACTAACAGTTTCATGCAGTACAGTGGTTAGTGCAGTGGTTAGTACTATCACCTCACACCAAGAAGGTTAAAATCCACTGGCCAAAAGTACCTATTAAACTATTCTTTATCTTAGCCTAGTACATATATAGGATAAATACACATAAAACTATATATTGTACTTAACACGCTGCATCCACCTTGGAGTCGTACCTGTATACTTTTGATTCCAGCCCTGCAGTAGTACTTTTTGATGTCCACGTCAATCTCGGTGTTCCCGACAAAACTGAAGGGAAGGGTGAGAAAAATGCGGATGGGGATTAATGTTTGTTCCTACTGAAGATAAAAAAAAAATACAAACTGTTCATGCATTTATTCAAAATTTTAGAAAAAGATGGGTACACACAAACTGGGGAGAGGATTGTATTTGTTGGGACTATTTTTAACACTGGATTAATCTACATTTGTTGCGTTAGTGAGCATTTCTGGCAGAGCTCGAAAAATGAGCATCATGAAATGACTATTTCTTTTTGTTTGTGTAAAAAAAAAAAAAGTCCATTAAACCCTTGTGATACAGAGAAGTGCACAAAATTGAAATGAATTTAAATCACCAGCCAAGTCAAGTTTGTGAGTGTAAGAGGTCTACCTGATCTGCAGGTCCATGATGACCTGCCTCTTGTCCACATTTTCTGTATAAACTTTCACCCCATTCACTCGCAGTGGCTGCAGAAAGAAAGACATGACATAATGGATAAAAGGGAGCAAATCTTTATTTAAATCTGATGAAATCTCCCATCCAATGTTTATTAACTAATTCTATTTGTGAGGTAAATCTGGGTGAGTATGTGAAGAAGAAGCTTTCCAGCTCTGATTAAAACAGTTCACGCAAGTCAACAAAGCAGTCGAAAATAGAAACACGCCAATAAAAGATCTAAACGCCTACACTCTGACAGATGCTGCTGCTTAAGAGGTCCATATCAGTAATTTTCTATGTTTGCACTCGAATAACTTATATTTTCCTTAAAAAAATGTGTTTTCTTTTGTTATCCAGGCAATTGTAAAAAAAAGACTATAAAATGAAATATTCATTGCTGTGTTAGCACAAATAACCCTAACAGGAGTACTCTAGTGCAATGGTCTTTCTGAGCCTTTTGTACATGTGTAAGTAGCCACAAATCATTATTTATGCATTTACAATATCAAGTTATTATCTTGTCACCTTGTCGCCCATGTCAATCTTGGTGAAGCAGAAGGTGCTGAGATGAGGGTTGGCACCCTTCACTGCAGGCTCGATGGTCTCTCTGAACAGCTTGTCCACAAACTGGCAGATGAACGGCCACATCTGCTTCACTGTCTGAGGAGGGAAAAGAGAAAAATGATGTGGGAGAAAGAATTAGACAGATATAACACTTCTAAATCCCATAAGGTAAAGTCTATGCCAGCCTGAAGAAAAGACTGCTGTCAGTGACTTGGCACATTCTTGGTAATGTTGTTCGCTGATACATGCACCTGCAACTGCTGGAGAAGACTGATTTTTACAGCAGGTCTGGTGAAAAAGAACCAATATTCTTTATTTTTGAGGGAAGACACAGGAAATTATCTGGCTTTCTTTGCTTATCCTCCTGCTTTTGTTGTACTATACTAATTTAGTTCAAATGACAACACAGAGACCATTGGGATTTAAACTGTTTACCTTTAAATATATGTTCAGCCACTTTACAGTATATCCATAGAGTTTGGATACCACAGATTACTGTGTTTTATCATGGAGGATCTGTGCATACTTTATGTATAAGGGGTACTGTTTTCTGCAACCGAGAAGCTCTGACCAATAACCCTGGGTTTTCTGTAACTACGTATGCAGCTACTTGCACTGTTTGTGCCCAATACGAAATTCCCCTCAGGCACAATAAAATATCTTGCTTCATATTATATCATACTGTGTTGTATTATAAGGTCACAAGTATTACAGGTTAACAACACTCAAAAGTATGTCTTCTGACTGTATTTCCTGTCATCAGTGTTATAATGTAAACACCTCTGCCCAAAAAAAAATCATTTTTGTGGTTCACGAGAACAGAAGGAACCTGCAATTACTGTCTCAGCTGCTCCATCACCTAATCTTCAGTTGCCTCTGCCTCACCAGTGACACCAAAATGTGGTGACTTTGCTTTAAGTTACATTCATTGAGTCATATTCAGACTAAGATTTCAGTGCCACAGAAATGACTTTGAATCATATTACAACCGAAAATATCCCCGTGCATTCCTTTTAAGCATGGTGTACATATTTTAAATATGAAAAAAGAACCTTCTTGAGCTCACATATCACATCTGTTTTATTTCTATTATCTGATTTCAGGCTGAGTCCTACTGGGGTGCAAAAACATGCATTTCACCCTAAGTTTAATGTTCTGCACCCTCAGCTGAACACTATAAACTGCAAATGGTCCTTTGGCTATGATTATATGGTTATAAAGAACATTAAATTGGAACAAAGTCTTTGCTCTTATAGTAGGTGAAGTTACGTGAACTTGCGCTTATGTCTTATGACTGTTTGATCCAGATAAAGCAGCTATAAATTGAGCAAAATCTGTTTGTGGTAAACAAAAATTACTTTTTAGGTGTCTGCACTAGTGCACACTCACGAATTTTGTGTTTGGGGTTAAAAAAGCAAAATCATTTAATCTGCCTGAGCAGAGCATGGAGCCAAGCAATGTAGCGAGATGAAATGAAGCAATGTTTTTATGTTCCTGCAATGCACTGGTCATCCCCAATCAATCACATACATTCATTGCTGATTAACAAACTGACTCAAAAACCTCATTCAAAAAGATACACAAATCACAAATCCTTAAGTCATAAGGGAAACTTAAAAATTGCCAAATGTCCAAATCTAATAAATAAATATGGCAAATATTTGAGGGTCTTGGAAATTATTCATTTCAATTTTACAATATTTTAACACTTAGCAATACTCTAACTGAAAGATCAGATTTAAAATAAAAAAAAAAAAAATTAAATCCAATAATGAGGCCTGTGAGAAAGCCACGGAAGCCCTGAAGGTCCTTCACTCCATTCTTCTGTTAAAATGTCCATCAGGTGGCATTATCGCTGCTATTGATCGTCACCACACAGCTAAGTTATGGCATTCCTTCGCTTTAGAGGGGAATACATCCTGTTTTATTTCCCTTTTAAATCACACTTTCTGTACCCATAAACAACCATAACAGATGAATGCGAACATCAAGCATCACTATGTCAGGTTTGGATATTAAAAAGCTATTTTCCTGATTATCTACATCTCTTAACCTTTTACTGGAAGCACCTGTGAACATTTACAGTAAGTGGTGCGGTTCCAAGATAAAGACTCTCTCTCTCTAGTCCACTTTCTGTATCTCTCCTTCACTCTCTCTCTCCACCTCAATCTCTGTCTGCAGGGAGGTGGAAGCACTGGGTCAGGGTCTTTCAGAGCTCCAGATTCAGATCCTATTTATACACCCTGCTCATCTGCCTCTGCTAGCCAACATACTATTGTTGAGGATGTAGGGCGGTGGGCGAGTACGCATGTAAACAAAAAAAACAAAAAAAAACAAAGGTGTGTATACCTTATTCACCCACTCCACTCTTTCCACATCTGGATAATGGACCTGGAATAAAAGACAGAAAATACAGTAGTTAAAATCAGGACTTACATTTATATAAACATAGTTCTAATGTGAAAGCTAATGTTTATCTTTAGGCATAACCAGTTTTGTGTCCTCTCCATCTTTCTTGACATTATTATAGAGGAGGGATTTGATTTTGTACTCCTAGCTCACAAACTATGCCACAGTTATCATAATCTGTGGAGTAAATTCACAGACTTTGTTGCATTCAGCTGCAAGTTAGACTTTTTGTAAAGTCTTTTTTACTGCAGATCAGTGCATGCTCACCCCATTTGTTTTGGCATTGTATTATCTTATTTTTCTGCACTTTTCCCACTGACTAATGCCAGTTCTCTTGGCAGAGCAGCCAGCCACAGTGACAACACTGTAATGAGGTCTCCGATACTGCTTGTAAAAGCCCAAACAACCACACACACTGCCATCTCAACATTTTAGTTGTCACTGTTGATGCCAAAAAACGTTCTTTGATTGCACCTAATCCAGTTTTAATTTTGAATTAAAAGTTTGACCCAATGACAAAGCTAGAGGAAAACTGACTGCATTTATTGCTGAAATGGAAACAAATCATTTAGCTATTGCAGACATTTCTCTCAAAACCACAAATGTCAGCATCAGTGTGTTCGAAGAGGAAAAGTCATCAAACTAATTAGAGTTCTTCCTCTGGGGAACATGAATGTCTGTGCTAAATTTCATCCTAATTCATCCCATAGCTGTTGAAAAGTTTGAGTCTGGACTAAAGCTAGTAAGTATCAAGTAGTGAGAAGGGCTTATCAATTAGGTAATATAGACAGCTATAATAACTAGGGATTGTTCCTAGCAACTAACTTGCTAGTAAAATAAACAGAAAAAAATTTGACTAGTCAAATAGTCTTAAAACAGTTAACTGACATTAATAGAATATAAATAATTTGTTTAGCCAATTAGTATTTCAGTTGTCAACGAGCAGGGAAAGCGATGTTTAAACATCCAGCCGATCAGTCGCATACATGCATAGGCCGTGTCGGTGGCTACTGTTGGGATGACAGTGAGCCCACACCAGTAGAGCCCCTTCTTTTTGTCCTCAGAACTTTTAAGCCATCTACGTTTAGCTTTATTTCTCTTCTGGACCAAAAGCAGGCAACAAACCAAAAATCTCTTTGACAGATGTCATCTGGGCTCACTGCTCATAGTGAGAGCTCAGCTTGAGCTACTATTGCTGTTGCCTTGAGGTAAGGAAAAATACCTCTAATCCAGCCAGCTTCACTTTAGACCTTAATTTTTATTTTACACACATACACATTTATTATTTTAGGCTCGACAAGATCGGACTGCCAGCCAGCGAACCGACTGACAGATCTGTCATCCACACAGTCATGCTGGTAGCATGGCAAAGTGGCTACTGTATGTTTTTACTAAGTGTAGTATCATTTTCTGTCAAATGATGGAGAGTTAGATTTCTCTGTGAGACATCACAGAGAAATCTAACTCTGAGGCTAAGTGCTGGGGCATGTTGAATACCAGGATGTCAGTGCAGCAGCATCAAAGGTCTTGTGGAGGACTGGGAGTAGACTGTGGCAGACCTGTTACATAATGGACACACTGGGAGGATTCTGGAGAAACGCTCAGCCCTGAGGATGATACATGAGTGGAAGGGACCATAAACAAAGTCCATTTAAATACAGGCTAAGGCTGGGAGGACCGAGAAATCTTTCAGCTCAAAGTACATGCACAAATAAAAGGTTTTTTGCATTCATGTGTATTTGAACGGACAAAGATCAAAGTCCATTACACTGAAAAATGAAAATGCATTTTTTATCCTATTATTGCAATCAGGAACTCAAGGACTTAACATCATGGAGTTAAAACTTAAAAAATATTTTTTTTGCTTATGTTGTTTTGATCCTGCAGAACGTAATGTTTCCTTCGATATTTTTAAGAAAATTGTAAAAATGTTCTGAAAATTTGATTGATATGTACTGTTGATATGTACTGTAGCTGAATTGGGTCATTTAATACATGGACTAACAGAGAACAATGGGTTTTAAACTATATTTTAAACTAGATCTATTCACAACTGTTTCTGATTTATGTGAAGTGACATCCAAATCATGAATGTTTTCCATGCAGAATGAAAACCAAAAAGAAATAAATGAAAGCTTTTACAAAAATTTAAGGGACAAATGGGATAGTGTCTTTAACTCAACGGAAAAACATCTAAATGGGTACAGATGCATGACAGATTGCTGCATGTGTCACACACACAAGCATGCCAGAATCACTGAGTCTCACAGACACAGCACATGTGGACCAGAGTGGCACATGAAGCCATCCAGGTTAAGCACCCTGTGCAGTCCATGCGTGTGCAGTCATGCATCCTACACATAACCAAACAAACAAAAAAAAAAAGCATTACCATCACACTTTGTTTTCTGGGGATTAAAATTCCTGACAGTTTTTATGACACCATTTTGTTGCTCTGTTTGCATTTCATGAACCACATGAACAAACTGCTTTTTATGTTTATTCTGTAAGCTGCAAATACAGCGTATATACTGCTGCGTTCACCATTTACTGCTGAGTGTACAGTATCCCATTTACGCATGATAGAATTGCAGCAAACTAGTATTACTACTAGTAGTAACTTGTTTCACAAACCATTATGAAATACTGAAAATTCAGCTTGTGGTGACGTCTTCAAACGTTTTGTTTTCCCTAAACAACAGTTTTCCTCATATGACACAAAAAGCTGCAACCATTAAAAATAAACAAATAAATGAATATGTCTATTAATTTTCTATGAACTGACTTATTGTTTGAGTTTACGTATAAAAAAATTACAAAAACGAATAATGAATAGTAGGGCTGGTTTGCAGTTATTGCAGGTATTGCAGTTTAATCCTAAATACAACTACAAAAACCAAAATAATTTACCTCTGTCAATACAGTCATACAGTTAGTATCAAGGATGGGAAGGCATTAACAACATACAATAAATGCAAATTACTCTCTCTCTGGTGTTTTTTTTTAGTGTTGTTTGAATACCTTCCCATGAGATACCTTTTCTTTATTACTGAGATGTCACATGACTTCCAAGAACTGTGCCCTGGTCTCACATTACTTAGACACAAGAGGTCAATACTCCCATTGGTTGTAGGAATTGCTAAACATCAGCATCTCTGCCATGAAGTCCCCAATATGAAGCAAGTCGACAAAAGTATGATAGAAGTAAAGTATTACTATTCTATCCCACTGTAGAGTAGACAGAGATCTAATAGGGATTGAAATGCAGCCAAACATGTAAATTAAACACAAATCGCTGTTTGTTTTTGCTGACACTGTCTGCAAGTTTATTCAAGGTTAAACTTAAGGCAAAGCTGCTCCAAATATGGCTGTGATATGTCATTGCTTCATTCTTTCCTAAGTCCCAGCGTTAACCACATGTGTCAAATAAATGGTACGCAACTTTGCAGATGAAAAAACAAAACAAAGGAGTTGGAACCAGGCAAAAAGAGGAAAGTATGACTCATGTGGCCAATAAAACAGGCAGCAGCAGCAGCAGAAGCACAGCTTACTTTTAGGGTAAATAACCGAAAGAAAAAGCTAGACTTGGGCAGCATCTAGATAAAAATGTGAGGGAAGTGAAGTTTAGGCCACAGAGCAAATTACTCATTCTCCGTCATTCATGTGATGTAAACAGGAAATTAGGTTAGGTACTAACAAACAATCCGACGTGATTTAGTGTCTGAGACAAAACTGAGCATAAAAGTCACAACATATGAGCAGAAGAGGAATGTGGGACAGAGATGAAGGAAAAGGGGAGACTATTCTGAAACATAAACCCAACAGTTTATGTTTCAGAAAGAATTTTGGAGACTGAAACTAAAGAGCAATACAGAATCTTATTTATAAAAAGAAGAATCATTTGATGTATGCAAAAGAATGTGTTTTGTCCTGTAACCCCATGATTTTAAGTTCTCTACATAGCAACAAAGCAAGGGAGCTGATTTATTTGCTCAATAAACTGGAAACATTTGCCTCTTTTAGAGCAACAATGGCAGCGCATGTTTCAGAGTAAGGAAGGAAAATGGTCTTTCACCATTCTTCATTCATTCCTTCAAGTATGTATCTCACCAGAAACTTTTAACGCCGGACCTCAGCACGTTCTTCCTACAGATTCTCTCTAAATCCCCTGAACCAGCAGCTCACAACAGAAAAATACATGAAGGAGCTGTCAATCTTTTCAGTCCTGGACTCTTGAGGTGCATGAAAACAGAAGTAGTTAGAGAAATGCTACACCTAATAATGTTTTCTTTTGTATAGAACATTAGGGTTGGGCAATTATTCAAATTTCCATTTTAATTATAATTTTTGCTTCCAACAGTTATGAAAAAAGATTATAGGGATAAAATTATTACTTTTTTTGCACCATTCATCTGTCCCAAGGCACGTGAGTCCACTGCTTCCAGGGGCTTACTTTGACCCCATCAGCACCTGCAGACCTCCCACAGTGGAGGCGAACAGGCAGGGGCTGATAATTGTGCCTGTGAGACGAGCTTAATGGTCAAAAACACCCAATGGTTTAGGTTTAAATCTGGACAATCCAGTTCCCACAGCACCCTGACTCTTTTTTCTATTAACTTTGTTTTGCATTTGAAATATTTTT
>VVAS01073818.1:0-11830 GCA_015103295.1 Ptychochromis oligacanthus
GGGGGGCTGGAGCCTATCCCAGCTGCTATTGGGCGAGAGGCGGGGTACACCCTGAACATGTCGCCAGTCTGTCACAGGGCTAACACAGAAAGAAACAACCAGTCACACCTACGGCCAATTTAGACTCTCCATTTAACCTAACCCCACTAACTGCATGTCTTTGGACTGTGGGAGGAAGCCGGAGTACCCGGAGAGAACCTGTTGTTGTGAATTGGTGCTATATAAATAAAATTGAATTGAATTTTCAAGTACATATGAAGTAAACCAACTAGCAACTTTGAGGCTGAAAATGAAGCCAACATGGTTAAAAACTACAGTTCCTTTGATGTCCACTTGAGGTTAGCTCCTGTTTTTTCCAGTCACATCAACTTTTTTGAGTTATGAAAATGCTTACTTGCATGTGGTTTTTACTCAAACATAAGCACCAATCAAGTAAACGTTTCAGTATCATCAGTGTGAGGTCAAATAGGCACACATTGTGGCACAGATATACTGAATGGTGTCATTCAGCTACAACTGTTTCTTCAGAAAAGCTTAGAGCATGATTTTCTTGGGCTAATTATACCAAATATCATGCACTATATAATCACCTTTATCACAAAAACTAGACGTGCTGGAGAAAAACTAAACAGATTTGAAATCAGCATGAGAAACACTACAAAACCCACATAAATTTATCTGATGAAAATGACCGCTTGAACTGTATTATTAAACTTTAATTACTAAATTAAATTCTATTGTTAAATTATTATTATTATTAAACTAGTGATATATTAACAGCTGCATACAGGACTTTGCAATCCTGACAAACTGCAGGTAGGTTAATTAAAGAAATCTGTGTATTAAAAAAAAAATAAAATAAATCCACAAATGAAAAAACTATAGACTGCATATAAAAGATGGAGGTAACCACATGATGTCACACACTGGTTAGTGAAGTCCTGGCGTGAAGCCTTGAGCTGGGTGTTTTCACCGTCATCATCTTGCCATTTTGAAACCAGAAACTAAGGAGTGGATGTGACTGAGAAACCAAGGAACACTGCATGCTCATACTCACATGGTAAAACATTGCTTTATCGCTCTTTTGGACTTTAGAAGATGATTTTAGTTGCTGCTTTATTTCCAAAAGTGGCCACCACAGTAGGCAGATATTTGATTTAGCACAGACTTGACATCAGATGCCCTTCCTGACGCAACCCTCCCATTTAACCGGGTTTGTGACCCCCTGAGGCTGGGTTTGTGTTTCCTCCCAGTCTCGAAGCAGGGCTCTTTTGTGTGTAAGCAAATGTGTTAACCACTACACCATGGAGCCACTATCCTTTTTGACTGTAATGGGGGACAAAATTTACAAAATCAGCTTCATGTTGCTTTTAGTAAGAGTTGAAACTAACGACCGTCAGTATATACCCATCAGGAAAGTGTTCACTGAGGTCAAAGAAAGGTAATTTTCCTACAGACCTCTATAGAACCAAACATCTTTTTGCAACTAGCAGAGCTGCCCTCTGGTGGCCATTAGAAAGAATGCAGGATAAAGGCGCTTGGCTTCAAATTTCAAGCCCATGAAATTTGAAGCTAATGGTTTGTGTGCATATGAATGAATCCTGTTAGTTTTACAGAGATCTCCTTTATAATGGTTCCATAACAAAAGAGCTCAAGCTTTTTGGGCTGTAACTTTTTACCTTGTAATAACACAAGGGACCACTAGTGAGTGGCAGAATTGCTTCCAGCTCATTCAGTTCGAAGTTACATCCACATTAATGCTTTAATTATGTTTTAAATATTAGACATATTAGCACAATGCTTGATTAGAGTATAACCCATGTTGTTTTCTGTAGCCACGATTTATAAATGTCTTGTGAACCCCTCACATGCACATGGAGGAAATCTGTCTTTTGAAAAGAACAAATAATAATGTGCTAATACAAACAAAGACAGCCTGAGAAGCAGGCTTAATTGCTAAATAATCAAAATACCCTTTAGCCAAAATATAAGGATCACCTCAAACTCAGCACTGCTCTTACTCATGTCCACTGGAACACATCCACCAAGCTTGAAATGGAACAGAAGAACAGTCGTCAAGGTAATAACCACACACATGCACATACATAAATTTCTGAATTTATCAGTGAGATAGATGGTGCCAGGAGCATTACTCTGCAATGGAAAATGAGTGCACGCAAGAAGGATGAAATTACAACAAGGTACATGAGCCAATCTATAATGGTTTGGATTTATTTTTATTATGATAAAACTCAGTCAGGAAGCAAACAATTGCTAAATGTCTCAGTTTCAGTCCAGACTGAAACACAATCCATGAGTTTTTACACTAAAATGGGTTATCAGCATTTCCAAAACTATCTGTTTTAAGGGGCCTGAAAAGAAAAAGTGTAAACATAGTAAAAGTCACACGTTTAAAAAAAAAAATAAAATAAAATAAAGAGTTAGATAAAGGTATACACTAAAACTGATAGGAACAGATAGCGACCTACAAGATTTTGCAGATTTAGGATTGCTGGATGGGTTTAAATAAAAACACCTACCCGTATGTAGCATAGCTGCAACTGCAAACTGATCATTTCCCCTGTGACAACAACATGTTTTTATCCGGTAGAAACAACTGTGATCAGCACTGATTCGTTTTTTTTTTTTTTTATGTTGGCCGTGTTGAGGAAATTTAGTGTTAAATACGTCTCAGGACCTCATAGCTCTTAGGATTCCTGGATAGATGCTTGAGCTTCATAATGCTTCACATTTCTAAAGCTTAAACTGGTGTAAAAGTGTTCATTTGACCCATAATGCATGTTCACTTTACAGAAATTTTCTCTCAGTTGACACAAACACATTGATGATTTCAGTTTGGCACAGATGACAAAAATCAAGCCAAACTCAGGATGCCGTTAGTGTGAAACCACAGATTAACCAACATCATCACCAGCTGCTGTATCAGACTTCTGAACCAATACTAACTTTGCCAGAGTTGTAAAGCTTAAAGTTCTATTTCAACACAAGAAAATTAATTTGTAGGGATTCAAAGAATTGATCTATTTGACTTTTCTGCGGTTTTTTTTATGTTAATTCATGCTTCACATGTATAAGTTATCAGCCTGGCAGGTGCATTAGAATATTATTCTAAACTCAGAATAACAGCAGGTAGATGAGCCTGATTCTGTCTGAAGAGTTTGGAGAAGGTTAACTAAAGAAAAGCAGCTAATAGCATGTTCATCAAACACATTTCCTTTGGAGTTTGTTTAAACAGAATTTACAGTTATTTGCTCTCTTTGGTGTCTCAGCTCTACTCCTGCAGGGTGCTCTTTGAAATAAAGTGTAGTCCTTCCTCTTTCAGCCGGGCCAGCGCTGGTCCGTAGACCTCCTTCATCATTGGAACCACCAGACCTTTCGTGCTGATTTCACCTACAGAGAGAAAATACAGAGAGCCAATAATATCATATCCTCAGCATTAAAGTATTAATCTAATGCTCAGTGGATGAGTCTGACGAATAAATGATTGAGGCAAAAAAAAATCAAATGTATTCAATAGTAATGTGACACAAAATATGCACAAAATTGAAGATGTAAAACATTACATCATTGCTTTGACAAAAATAAACTAAATTCAAATAACACCACATTATCTTATGTATGATAGACATGATGAGGGCATGAGGACGTTTTGTGGTTCGAGTTATATTGTTTGGCATTTGACAAAATTCTCATTCACTGCTCAGTTTTTTAGCTCATCTCATGAACTGCAGACTTCACTATGCAGAAGACATGCACATGTTTGATATCTCATGAATCAGGCTTATTTCCAGCTACAGTATTCTTGGAGTCTACTAGAGTAGCTTTGAATGATCCACAGTTCAAAATAATCCTTAGTTTTCTTACACTGGGTCTTGGTAAGGTCTGTCAGGAACAAGCCTTTTTAGTTCCTCCCCCTTTGAGCCAACTGTCTTATGATTGGCTGCCCCTCATAAGCAGGTTTCAACAGCAGGTGGGTTGGTCGTTGCTGTTCATTAGAATGATATATCAGTGCAGCTGTAATATGTACATCTATGTAGCCAGAGACAAATAAAAATCATAACTCACTTAGTTTTTAACCAATTTTCAGTTGGTTTGGTTCGTTACAAGTGCTATATGATACGGGACACTTTAAGCTTAAAACACTTTTTTCTCCGAGCCAAAATGCTGATCTTATGTTGACAGTGACTGTGACTGTTCTATAATGAATTTGAACTGACTGTAAACTATTGTAAGTCTGCTTTTTTGTGACGTTCTGCCATCTGTAAAATCTAAATACTGACACGATTACTCCCATCATTTAAACTAGGTTGATGTCCTGCTGAAATCTGATTCAAAATGAGAGGAGCTGATAAGTCATTTAGTCTCTTACCCTCTGTGCTGCAGTCCATTAATTTTATCTCCTAGGAATCTATAAATCAAGTCCACGTGAACAACGCACTGCAGCTCTGCATGCTTTTGTAGCTACAGTATAGGCATATTTAATACATATAACACTCAGATAATTCAGGACTATGTGTAACACAGTAACACATACAGCGACATTTCTGATACATTACTTTAATTAAAATATTCACCTTTTAGTTTTTGCCTGATATAACCCAGTGTTAGCTTGATTTATTGTCAGGACAGCAACTTGACATTAAGTCATCTTAAAAAAAAAGGAATTATTTGTTGTGATATATCAAATTAAACATGACTTCAACGGTAAAATGTTGTAAAGCAACCTGTAATGTGTTTTTCTTGCAGCAAAAAGTTTGTTAATTTATGTGCAAATACGTTAGAATCCAAAGTCAGACATCCCGAGCAAGACAGTGGATGCCGCATTATGTCATAGACATACATCTATGGCCAGAGCTGCAGCATGTGCCTGAAATGACCATATAGGATAAGGACACTGGAACTGTAATTATATTTTAACAGTGCAGCTATAGTTTGAAAGACAATTTTTAAAACTGATCATGCAAATGTATCCAGATATGAACTTGGCATCTGTATAGTGAAAAGCGAAGGACAATGAACATTTTTGCAGAGTGACATCACTGACCGTCAAGAACCATGCGAGCAGCAATGGCTGCTGGGTATCCAACAGTCTTGGCCATGGCTGAGAAGCCGGTGGGGTTGCCATACACCACCAGGCTGACGTGTTTGGTCTCCAGCTCGCCGGTGGGGTGGCGAATCCCCACATCGTTTCTCATGATGATCATGTCTCTCTCCCCCTTATCTAACGACAGGAGAGAAGTGATTAGTTTATGTCCCGGTGTCACTTGTAATGCTCCTGTTCTTCTAGTCCGGAATAAATGAGCTCACCGAAGGAAAGTTTAGCTTCCATATGCTTTGCAAGAGCAGCCAGAACACTCTCTGCATGAGGCACAGGCTCATCGCTAAGCATCCCAAACCTGCAGAGACCAAAAAAAAAAAAAAAAAATATTTTCCTTACAATAAAATAACCATTACAAAACCATACTAAAAGCTCTAAAGAAAATTACTCTGCCATAACAACCCTGCACACTGCGGCAGCAGCCCACATGTCCTTGGCTAAATCTAAAGAGATGAGCAATTCCTTTTTGATGCTGGGTTGCTGGTGAATTGAATAAATGAACAACAAGTCATTCAATTTGAGCTGCGAGTGCATTGGCTTTTTACCTTTTAACAACACACATGGAATGTTTCCAACAGTTCACTTTTAACGTCAGAGGAATTTACATTTCAATGCCAGTGTGACCCTCTTCCCTTCACCGCCAGCGCTGCGAGAACAATGACGGCACGAAGCCTTGGTCTGAAGAGACCCTTGGAAAAGCTAATTTAAACTGAAGATTGTGCATGCTACACCACTTCAGGCATCCTCGTTAGGGAGGGCAGTGAAAAGCGTGTATATGACGTATAGCTTCAGCCTTGCTCTTGGGGCGCTGTGCACATCGACAACGCAAACTCAGAAGAGCAGCATCGGCCTCATCTGCTCACAGCCGAGCATGATGGACAAATAGAAATTCAATTCAATTTTATTTATATAGCGCCAAATCACAGTCACCTCATGGCGCTTCATATGTTAGGGTAAAGACCCTACAATATTGGACAGAAAAACCCCAACAATCAGACGACCCCCTATGAACAAGCACTTGGTGACAGTGGGAAGGAAAAACTCGCTTTTAACAGGAAGAAACCTCCAACAGAACAAGGCTCAGGGAGGGGCAGCCATCTGCCATTTAAAATATTAAAACATTTAAAAAGGTTAATTAAATGTAAATTCTACGAGATAACAGGTCTCTTTTTAATTTCTTTTTAAACCCATGAAGCAGTGGGGGCCAAATGGTTACGCCTTGAGGAGACTGTTGTTGAGATTTGATGCTATATAAATAAAATTGAATTGAATTGAAGTTGTTAGCCAATGAGCATGAAGTGGATAATAATAAACTTACAATGATCAAAATTTACAAAATGGACTAAATGTTTTATTCAGTGTGACCAAAAATGAGTGGCTGAGCCCATTAACACATAAAGAAAGTGTTTACAGCAACCAAGCCCAAGTGCAGTTTTCCCACTGACTCCTACTGGACTGAAAGTCTTTCTGCAACTTTTCGGCCCCTAGTGGCGATTATTATTATTATTATTATTAGATTATTAGGCCACTGGACTCACTAGTGAATGTAGCCTAATCCTGGTTTGCCAAAATATTAACATAAGCTAAAGTTTTATGTGTTGCTTCCAGCTTTTTAAGTTTATTAGATACCTGCAGCTTCAAAGTGTGCATCTCCAAAGAGAGAGTGTTGCACTTCTTTATGCATGTGACATCATTAATTATTTCTAACAAACAACCACATTCTACTTTTTTACACCTGAGACAGGTGAGCTCTCACACAGTCACGGTCTTTAAAGTGTGAAGTGTGTTAAATAATTTGTTGGAAAGCAGACATCCTCAGGTTCAAGACTCCTGAGTGCCCTCACATTTTTATTCTATTGTTAGTCTATCCATTTTAGTGATGTCCAAACTATTTTTCACTTTTGAGACCTTTTGCAGACAACAAATCTCGGGGGATTTTTACAGCCTTTTTACACCTAACTATTTTCAAATAATATACAATTAACAAGAGAACCGCCGTCGGTGGATCATTTTGACCCCATCCCGCAACAACAGCAGTAATGGCAAAGAATTCATTTCCTGAAGAAGGTATTATTTCACCTAATTTTTCCAAATTTAAGTAAGATTTGACAAAGTAAGTATTTAAGATAGTGCAGGAGTTTTAATAGTTTTACATATTGTTTAAATTATTTCATTACAGATTTTAAAGGTAAAATATATATTAGAATAAACTAATATATATAACTAACAAAGGGTACAACAAACAACACAACAGCTATCACATCTACCATATCTAAATAATTATGGTCTTTGGTCTTAACAATGACAGAAAGGTTAAAAATGAATTTTGGATAATGGGTGGTATTAGTTATGCTAAAATTTCACGCTAACACAAAGCGCCATGAGGCGACTGTTGTTGTGATTTGGTGCTATATAAATAAAATTGAATTGAATTGAAACAGCACTCACTGCCTGCATTTTAAAACTGACCTCAAAGTTGACTACAACAAAATAAGAAACACATTTTAATAAATTAATTACTGAAAAAGTACAACATTGAAAGTTTACCACACTGTCCACATCTGCCTCCGCTCACCGGACCTGCAGCCTCTCTCTCATCCACAGACCACACTGCTCCGCCTCAGTCTGCAGCCCCTCACCTCCTCAGCTCTGCTCCTAAGGCCTGACACCCAGATTTCACTCTTTATTTCCTCGGATTAGTTCTCCACAGTCTGGACTCTCTGCTCAGTTCAGCTACGGTTCCCCCGCTGCTCTGCACAGCCAGCAACCCGCCCGGTTCTCCGCTCGTTCCGTAACACCCTCCCCCGCTCTGCCCCGGCTCGACATCCCATCCACGACCCGTTCAGCCCTGTAGTAATTATTCATCTTTTATCTAACTACAGTCCCCTATATATTTATTTATCAGACACATCTAGCTAGCTCTGGCTCATGTTACAGCAGCCTTCATATCAAAATATGTGTAAATAATATCTGTTGCTAGGCAACCTGGCGTGCCACGATTGCTGTTTTACATGAATTTCTATGGGGTCAAAATGATGTCCTTGGCAGTTCTAGTGTTAATGTACCAGACTAAAGATCCAATCCTCCTCCCAGCATGTCACTTGTAATGAAATACAGGAGGGTAGGCATTAAAAAAATGGAAAAAGACAGGAGAAAAACAAACAGGTGGAGGAAAAAAGACAGAAATCCGCCAAAAGACGGACCACTCTCATGCCTGTTTTTGTTAGTAAATGTGTTTTGAGATATCTGAAGACTTTTTAAAGGACCTGTGGCCACAGAGTTAAGTTGGTACCCTCTCCAGATGATTCTGAGAGTAGTATGAGAAGGCCACAGTAGAAGAGAGAGAGCTTCATTTCCTCTTCAGGTGGCTAAAAGAATCATATCTGGCCTCTCACCATCTCAGGGTGTCCATCCTGAAGTCGTCCTGCCCAATCTGTTCATATATGGCTTGTTCAAAGGCATCATGGGAGATGGAAGAAGGCAAACCTATCTGCTGACAAAGAAGTTCTTTCTGTAGAGAGAAGAGAAACAAAGAAATCACTGTGAATGCTTTCGCAATTTTTGTTTCCCTAACTCCTCTTTAGCTCCTACTAGGGCTGTTATCTTGACTTCCTTAACCTTCTCCTAGCTTCTGTTTCTGTAAAAGGAGAATTAACGCTTTCAGAAATCCCTGCTTTAACCTTTCATAAGGCTCCAGAGCTACATTTTGTAGGTGGGCTGCTATTTATCTGGTTCTCCTTGCATCTCCTTTCCAGATAAAAAAAAAAAAAGGTTTTTGAGTGTTTTCAGAGAGACAAGGGGCAGCATCAATCATCACCAATCATCTTTTGATTTCTGATAAACACATCCTGAACACGAAGCGCTGACGTTCCCCTTTAATGTCAAACGAATAGCAGGTTATAAACATTATCCGCTGTATACTCTCATCAGTGTCAGAGCGCCTCGCTCACTGCAGCCTTGATGCTGATAAGCAGCTATTGACAGTAATACTCCACTGCCACAGTCACAAGCTTCAAGTGGATGAGCTGCAAAACAGCTTGTTTCATTAAACTGAATGACAGAAAAAAGCGGGGTGCGCTGTTCACTAGCTGCTTCTCACCCACGTCTTTGGATGTTTTTGAACACTGAAAGAGGTTCTTACCCATGAAACGGGAGATGAAGCCCGCTGCAGGATGGGACTGGGCTCACTGTTGATCAGACCCAGTTTAACAAAACCATTCATGGCCTTCGAGAAGCCCTGTGAAACAGCACAGGAGCTGAAGTGAACAAAAGATGCTGAAAGAAATGAGGTTTCTTGGGTTTCAGGTTTAGACGGGGAATTATTTTTCATAGATGGAAAAAATGTCTTATTTGAACTATTTTAGTGTGTGTTTGGTCTTTAAATTTACACGGTCACAGATTAATAAATTTTCACACACTGTACCATTCCAAATCTGGGCACTTAATTGACTACCTCGATGACTAATGCAGGATTTATACTTCCGTGTTAAATCTATGCTATAACATACGCTGTAAACTGATGTGCGCTTCCCTAGAAATGTATCTATATGTCACACTGACGCAGCCTGCAACAACTGTGATTGGCCCGTTCAGTACAGTTATATCCTCCTACACATAGCGGCCTACTACTTCTTCTTCTGCCATTTTTCAAATGGACGACTGGAAGATTATGGATCAACTTGCAGAGAGAAACCCCACTGCCAACTAGTGTTCTGGTGGCAAAATTGCAGAGTAATGCAGGCATACCCTGCACAAGTATAAATGCTGGCAATGGCATCAGCCACATGCGCAGGCTCTACATAGATTAAATGCAAAAGTAAAAGTTAAGCTTAAAGCTCATTTTACGCCACTGTTCAAACCCACTGTAGCAGGCAGTAGTAGAAGTGTTTCTTGGCACATACTTATGAGCTAGTGTATCTGTGTTTGGTTAGCATTAGCTGATAACTTTGTGCTCCACCCTCTTGTGTAAATATGGTCTCTCCTATCTCCAAAAACTAACATGGTAGGGCCAAACGCCAAAACCGAGGCTTCAAAATGTAAAATCCAAAATCCATGGGTTTCACCACAGTGGCTATTTACACCTTTTATGATCAGAAATAATCTAATAGTTTTTGCATGTTCTGTGTGTGTGTGTGTGTGTGATGCACCTTGAAGCGCAGTGTTCCTCTGATGAGCGTGTGTGCCGTCTGGATGCCGTATGGCTCGGCGTACTTGGTGCTGTCCCGATTCGGAAATCCTTCCAGGTTGAAACCCGGAAAGAAATCCATCGGTGTGGTGGAATCCATCAGAGAGCCACCAGCTGGGACACTCACCACCTCAAAGAGAGACAAAAAACAAACTCTTCTCTTTACTAAAGGTAATTACAGGCACATGTTTTACAGAAAAAAATGCATATTAACAATTTATGACCTTTAAAACTTCCGTACCTGGTTGTCTTTGAGGAAGACAGCGGGGCTGATGGTGTTGAGGAGGACGCCGTATGGGCTCCAGCTGAACTTGTAACGAAGAGGATTGTCTGAACACTCAGGAGCAGGAAGACCACCACAGAATGAGTGGTAGGACTCCACCTGAAAGTTATTTATGTTTATAAAGAATAATCACTTTTTAAAAGTGGTCTGACAGTTATATACACAGTTGTGGTCAGACATTTACACACACTCATCATGGGCATGAATGTCATGGTAGTTTTGGGCTTTTAACAGTTTCTTTGAACTGTTCTTTTTCAAGGGTGGAATTAATGTATAGCACACATCTTTAATGACTTTAAAAAAAAAACAAGAATTTGGTGCACAAGTTGAATTCATTTTGGATTTTCTCTAATCCACACAGGGTCAAAAGTATACATACACCCCCACTAATACTTGGTTAAATGTCCCTTAGCAAGTTGCACTTCGACCAGACGCTTTTGGTAACTATCAACAAGCTTATGTCATAATTCTGGCTGGATATTTGACCACTCTTCTTGGCAGAATTGGTAGAGTTCATTTAAACTGGTTGGTCTCCTGGAACGGACCGGGCTTTTAAGCATAGTCCACAAATTTTCAATAGGGTTGAGGTCGGGGCTTGTGGAAGGCCATTCAAGAAGCTTAATGTTAGCCTGCTTTAT
The DNA here is from genome assembly GCA_015103295.1 of Ptychochromis oligacanthus. Classification (NCBI taxonomy): domain Eukaryota; kingdom Metazoa; phylum Chordata; class Actinopteri; order Cichliformes; family Cichlidae; genus Ptychochromis; species Ptychochromis oligacanthus. The sequence continues at coordinate 11,226 of VVAS01073818.1, forward strand.
CCATTCCAAAACCAATTTTGATGTGTGTTTGGGATCACTGTCCTGCTGGAACACCCAATTATGTCCAAATTTCAAAGCTTTTCATTTGAGGTGAAGTTGAAGAATTTGGAGGTAGTCCTCCATTATTCCATTCACTTTGCGCGATGTACCGATTTTGGAGCAGGGGCTTCTTTCTTGGTCGGCAGCCTCTCAGTCAAAATCTTAAGACAGAGATTATCTACACAGTATACATCTATACTTTAGGGCCAATGCACTTATGCCGAGATCTTTAATGCTTTTGTTTTTATTTTCTGTCATATATAACCTGTTCTAAAATGGTAAATGGTAAATGGACTGGTTCTTATATAGCGCTTTTTCAGCTCTGTTCTGAGCCCTCAAAGCGCTTCTACTGGTGGATGCTCATACTGAACATGGCCAAAGTTTCCAATAATGAGGTCAGTATGTGTACTAGTAATCCCTGTCATCCAATAGCTCAGGCTTCACTCTGATCTAAATGTTCAGGTTCTATTTTTTTTTTTTTTTTTTTTTTTTGGCACTGTTTGATGTTAAAGAGAGGGAATATCCTTTTTTGTCTCTCTCTTGCACACAGCTGTCTATTTGCAAAA
>VVAS01073840.1:0-11846 GCA_015103295.1 Ptychochromis oligacanthus
GGTTAGAGCAGGGTTAGAACAGGGTTGGACCAGGGTTAGAACAGGGTTAGAGCAGGGTTAGACCAAGGTTAGAGCAGGGTTAGAACAGGGTTAGAGCAGGGTTGGAGCAGGGTTGGACCAGGGTTAGAGCAGGGTTGGAGCAGGGTTGGAGCAGGGTTAGAGCAAGGTTAGGCCAGGGTTAGAGCAGGGTTAGAGCAGGGTTAGAGCAAGGTTAGAGCAGGGTTAGAGCAGGGTTAGAACAGGGTTGGACCAGGGTTAGAGCAGGGTTAGACCAGGGTTAGACCAGGGTTAGAGCAGGGTTAGACCAAGGTTAGAGCAGGGTTAGAGCAGGGTTAGAGCAGGGTTAGACCAAGGTTAGAGCAGGGTTAGAGCAGGGTTAGAACAGGGTTAGAGCAGGGTTAGACCAAGGTTAGAGCAGGGTTAGAGCAGGGTTAGAGCAGGGTTAGACCAAGGTTAGAGCAGGGTTAGAGCAGGGTTAGAACAGGGCAAACACAGTAAAAAACACAATAATACTTATCAGTGATTTTGGATTCTTTGACTCTGCAGAGACACTCGGAAACCTACGGTGGCGCTGTCTGCTGTCGGTGAGTATTTAAAGAGCCAGACCGTGACATATTCCAAAATCATCCATCAGTTTTATATTAATCTCCTTTCTGCCGCCTCACACCGCTGTCACTTTCAGTTTGAACACAAAATTAAGCTGAGATGCTCGTCACAGTCAGTGAGGATTAGGCTGGTTTATATACTATAAGAGCAGATGTCCACTAAAGCCTAACTTCCGGATGTAGTCATGCTTTTCAGCTGTTTGCAGTGGGAGAGAGTTGAAAAATGTTCAGCTTCGCGTAAAATGCTGCTCTCATCACTATCAGTTTGATGAGGAGTGGGACAAATACTAATAAGGCCTCTGGTAAATTATTACTGGAGGATTCAACTAGAGGGCGCAGCAGAGAGCCCAGACATATAGAGCTTCTGGATTTAATGATGTAAACAATAAACATGGCGCCATTAGAAGGCTATTATTTGGTCATTAATTTGTGGAAAATTGATCTCAGTTGTCCCGTGATTGATGCTTTTCTTAACCATCCTCATTGCCTGTTTTCCCAACATTTTCTGCTTTGCACAAGAGTGACATCTCAGATTTATTTACATTTATTTTTGCAGGTTTTCATGTTAACTGCTAAAATGGATCTGATTCTCAGCAGCTGTTTTGAAAAGTCACCATACATATGTGGAGAAATGTGGACTTGGTCTACAAGCTTGCAGTCAAAACTTCATAATAGAGCCCGCGACCTGTGGTGTGATACTACTGAATTTACCATGTAATTGTTCTGAACTTAAAGTATCCCTTTGAATACCTAAAAATACTTACTGGTTCCTAATAACACCTAAAATTAAGGGAGTAACATCGGGCAGTTTTAAAGAAAAGGAGAAACAAATTAAACTATAAAAAAGTTTAAGCAATAACTACCTTTGGAGTATTTTAGAGGAAAGGACAAACAGTGTTTCACATTGTAATGATACAGTAATATAAAGAGTGCAGACTTTATTATAGAGTATCCAAAGCTCCCTGCTTACATTGTATTTTCACGTTATTTTGTGGTGCAATACGCTGTAAAACCCTTCGATTATTTCTGTTAACAGGTGGAGGTGGATTCCAAGGGTTTAGCCTGCACACCTACCAGTAATTACAGTGTAAGAAGGGGAGCTTAGGATGCTTTATAATACAGCCCACGCCTCGATAATACTTTGTAATTACAGTGTAATAAGAGGGATTTAGGCGCTTTTGCACTTATATTTTGACACTGTTAAGTATTTTTAGATACTGTAACTGATACCCTAAATTCAGAAGACTTACACAGTAAATGTTGGGAAATTACTCAATACCTCACAGGCTGTATTATGAAGTGGTACCAGATTTTTCACTTTTGTTTTCCCTTTCATTTTGGTCAGTGCTGTTTAGCAACCAGCTGCTTTTACAGATCATGAGCGTGCTGTATCTTACAGAAACATTGTAATCATTTCTGAGGACGTGCACAACCAGCGCATCTCAGGCCTTACGGCCATGTTATTGGTTATTGCCGTGCACTTATCCAGCTGTGAGCAGAGGCTGTATTAACTGTGTTCAATACACTCCAACATCCGAGGCTTTAAAGAGGAGACATAAAAATAAATTAGAATACGCATTTTTACAAAAGTTTGGAGTCAGGTTACTCACATTTGGCCTGTTTATCAGGTCACATCACACACTCTGATGGAGGCTCTGTGCTGAAAATGAATTTCTACTGTGATGAGTTGCTTTTTACATTTTATGGAATACATTTATTTTCTCCTGTTGAAGCACAACTTCTCTTTCTTGACACACATACTTCTCCCATTTTTTGTTTATGTTTTGTAGATCAGAGATTTCTTGAATGTTTTTCTCTTCTGGACGTCCACCCCACCTATTCAGTGCTTTTCTGCAGCAAACCTCAAATGTGCAGATGGCCGAGTGTCTTTGAATGCACCACTACTGGTCTTAGTTGCAATATAAAGTGGAAAAAAAACCTCTGGCCCTAAAATGAAATATAAAGACAACTGTAGTGATGGATGATCTTTTAAATGTACAGCGATCTGTTGGATGATTTGAAAAAACATGGTCAGAAATGCTGAATGAACACGATTTGGTTTTGAATGTTTTAACTCTCTAAATACAAACTGTGACCCTTTCGCTCTCTCACTGCTGCCAGCTGGGGCGTCTCAGGTGAAGTGGAACAAGAAGAACCAGAATCTGCTGGCGTCCAGTCACGATGGAGACGTCCGGATCTGGGACAAAAGAGTGAGCGCTCCTGTCCTGACTGAGATCACATTTGGGATGTTTCACAGGGAATCCTGGTTATTTACGATACATGATGAACATGGTATTCTGGATTGTGAATGTCTGTTCAGAAACCTGATTCATGCCGTGGTGTCCTGATTTTTCTCAGAATTTTGGGATAAGGGTTCAGTTTTACACGTGCAACACCAAACTGTGACAAACCAGGATAAAAGAGTGCGCGTGAACACGCTCAGTGGTCTGAAGTGTTCTCACTGTGTGTGTTTCCTCTGAGCAGAAACCGAACACAGCGGCAGAGTACGTGGCAGCTCACCTGTCCAAGATCCACGGCCTCGACTGGCATCCAGACAGCGAGTTCATCTTCGCCACGTCCAGCCAGGACAACTCAGTGAGGGTGAGAACAGAGAAACAAATCAAATCAGCAACCCCTGCTGCTCTGTGGATAAGAAGCACCGAACTCTCCAGACGCCAGCGCGACGACAACGTTTTACCTCTTTCTTATTAAAATTCTAAATTACAGAGGAAAGAGCTGCCTTATAGTGAAACCATATTAATAAACTATAAACATACAGTTTAGAACCTTTTTTCACTGTCAGCTCTGAATGATGAAGTCCAACAATAAGTCCTGCAGTTAATTGACTGATATTTCTATCACATTTAGATTTAAAAACATCAGTTAATGTGACCTTGATATACATACGGATTATTGAACAAACCTATGGCACCCAGACCCACTGGTCAAGCCTCCGTATGAAGGGACAGTTAGTTAGTTAACACTACCGCAGAGATATTAAAATAATTATTTAAATGCTTGTGAGCAGAAAACATCTGAAACAAAAACACTCTAATGAATTATTTTCTCTTTTTCGTGTGTTTTGTGCAGTTTTGGGATTACCGGCAGCCCAGGAAGTACCTGAACATCTTGTCGTGTCAGGTGCCGGTGTGGAAGGCCAGGTACACGGTGAGTATCAAACTGTGGAGTCAAATCAAACTTTATTAACGCAGATCAGTGGGACCATCAGCGGAACAGGACTGGATAGCTGCTCAGGAGCTGTGTGCATTCATGTTTAAAATCTGCTCAGTCAAACGTCAGCAGTCTGTACAAATAATAACCCAGACTGTCAATCATGATCTTCTTCAGTAAATCACTATTCATGTAGACAGTGTAACAGATGGACGTAACTTCTGGGTCTGAAGCGTTAAAGCTGCATTCTTTCTCACGGCCAGCAGGGGGCGACTCCTGTGGTTGCAAAAAGACTTCCTGTTGTATAGAAGTGTATGAGGAAACAACCCTCAGATCCTTTGATCTCTTACCTCAGCCAGCAAACACTTTCCTGATGAGTTTACGGGCTCAGTCACTGGTTTCTGGTCATATTGAACTAAACATGAAGTTCATTTTGTACATTTTGGTCACTCTAAGAGACAGAAGGAGGATTATCCAGTGGATGCTTATTGGCTAACAACTTATCAATCACAAGTCGTTAGCAAATGAGCGTGCAGTTTGTCAGTCAGATCCGCTCCCTGCTCATCATGTCCAGTTTGACAACACCAAGAATGCAGCGGCTAAAACGCTCGAGGCTTCGTAACGGGACCAGTCAGTGATGTCACAATAGCTACGTCCATCTTTTATAAATGCTCGATGCAAAAAAAAAGAAGCCTTGCAGGCCAATGGTGGACCTTGGTAACAGCTTTTATACGCACAACTATACAGTATGTTTTATTCATCCATAGGACATGTTAGACTATGATACAGAAGTGCAGATGAAGACCAAGGCAGCATTTCTAATTTCAGCTCTTTTATTCTAGCCATCCATCCATCCATTTTAACAACCCTCATTAGGTTCAGGGTCCCTGATGGGGAACAGGTGGAGAACCTATCGCACCTGTCGTAGGCCGAGAGGCAGGGTACATCCTAGACAGGTCGCCAGTCAATCACAGAGAGACAGACAAGCACACACTCATATATACTCTTAACTCACTGAAGATTTTTAGAATCACCAGTTAATCTAACAAACATGTCTTTGGACTGTGAGGGGGTGCCGCAGTACCTGGAGGAAACTCACTCTATCACAGCTGTCAGTGAGCAGCGTTCTGAGGACGCCACAGACAGGTCGCTGTTCTTGTTATACTACAGTGTTTCCTAGTATGCTTAGAGCTGTAGTTTGTGCTCTTGTAGTGTAGTGTTACAACAAATCGGAGGACACGAGGAGCCTCGACTGCACCCTCTGCTGATGAAATTTACATCACTCAGTGTCTGATACGCGCAGCTTCCTGTGCAGCCTTCAGGCATATGCCAACTCCCTAAATTCGCACTCAGTCATCAAAACTTTGAGGATTCAGTCACCAACACATGACTGTCCTCTAACAGCTTTTACTATATGGTTCTCTGAGCTCACAGTGACTCCAATACACAGCTTTACTGTTTAACTCGCATCACATTAAAGGTCAGAGGTTCATTTCTTTTCTTGTGTAATGTGAATTCAGACACCCTGACCTCATGTGATGTTTGTGTTGTCAGCCGTTCTCCAATGGCCTGGTCACGGTGATGGTTCCTCAGCTGAGGAGGGAGAACAGCCTTTTACTGTGGAGCACGCTCGACCTCAACAGCCCGGTCCACGCCTTCGTGGGACACGACGACGTGGTGCTCGAGTTCCAGTGGCGGCCGCAGAAAGAAGGTGAAACTCATTACGTCATAATGAGACAGAGATAGAAAAACAGAGAGGAGGTTTTCAGCACGTTGCTCTTCTCTTCGATAATGTTGTATTGCTTCCTGTGCAGGATCCAAAGACTACCAGCTGGTCACCTGGTCCAGAGACCAGACCCTGAGGATATGGAGGGTGGATCCTCAGCTGCAGAAGGTCAGCCTGCCTCTTCACAGATGACTTCACAAAGAGGCGAGGCTCTCCTGGCTCTGATTGGCTGATATCTGTGTGTTGTTTTTGTTGTTGTGTAGCTGTGTGTCAGTGACATGATGGAGGACCTGATGGACGGGATGTCTCTCACCGTGGAGTCTGAGAAGTCTCTGTCGTCTCAGGAGCCCGAGGGCCATCCGAGTGTGGGCCTCGCCACCGAGAGCCTGCAGGGTGAGACAGAGAGCAGCTGCAGAAACAGCGAAATGCTCCTTTACAGCCTGATCCCATGTTTACGGATCCTTTTTAGTCCTTATTTGGGCATGTATTTGGGTAGTTATCTTGAAGCATTATCTAAATTAACTTTAATTTTAATAGTTACAGGGACATAAAAATTGCATGTTTTGAGTCACTAGTCAAATCTGATAAAAGCTGTTTTAAAATGTTTGCCTCAAAATAAAGTTTTAAGAAACTTTTTTTCCCCTGGAAGTCATTGCCTGCTTCCACCACAAACTACTACTTCGGGATTCTTTGTGTGCCATGTCTCCTCTTTATAGGGACTTCAGAGGAATCAGGGAGTGGATTCAGTTCTCAGAGCTGCTTTTTCACTTCGGGAACTTAAAGGACAGTTTTCACAGTTTCAAGTTTATATGAAGCTAAAAAAAGAGATCTGTTTAGCTTTAGCCTGCCCACAGTTGCTCGGGCAGGCAAGCAAGCTGCTTTGCAACTCACCTCCACCTGAGCGCCTCCATTTCATATGCATGAGGAAGGGTGGAGAGGTCCCAGAACAGAGCCTCCAGATATATAGATTACTGCACATGGAAAAATCTATCTTCCTTTGACTTTAGCAGCCCTTTGGCTGAAGGAAATTTCTGTTATGTATGCATGGACTGCTGCTGCCATTCTCCATTTGTTTAGGTCTGTAGCATCCTTTAGAATGAAGTTAATCTGTTGAAATTCCTCCGTTTTTTTGGCCAAATGTGGTCGTTTGCCTCACTGAGTGAGTCTAAAGATCAATTTCAGCTACTGTCCCTGAAAATCAGGTGTTCATACCACGACAGCAGGTTTCTCACATCTTTTCTGTGAACAGCACTATTCCAGTCATTCAGTGTAATTCAGCTAACCCGAGTGTAAGCGACCATTGAAGCATCTGCACCTCATTGTGGCGCAGCAGCTTGTGTTTCTGCACAACACGACGCCATACAGGATCTGTTTTACCTCGAGATATTTGGCCGTTGTTCAGTTACACAGCTGACTTTCCACCTCATGAACCACACTGAGTTTTGACATGCTCAGATGACAAAGTAGACAGCTAACATTGGCAGAGAAGTCAGCAACTTTGTTCAGGTCCTGGTCCATCTATCTGCAGGCTGTGAAGCCAAAATATGAAACCATGGAAAAAAAGAAAAGTTTCAGAGGAACACAACGAGGCTCCTGAGCATGTTTGGGATGATGCATCACAGCAGATCATATTAGAAAACTCTTCAGTCCGACTATAAACAGATGCAACATGGATCCAGTATCAGTCTGAGCCTGACCCCTGGTCTTCCTGTCATTCGTCTCTCAGATCAGGACAGCTCTCTGTCCGCCGGAGGTCTTCAGGACTCGGCAGCAGGCTCAGGTCTCGCTCAGACTCTGCAGCAGGAGTTCTCTCTGGTCAACCTGCAGATCAGAAACGTCAACGTGGAGGTGAGTCGATAACGTCTGCTGGTGAGGAAACATCTCACAGATGTTTAATAAAAGATGGAGGAGCAGTTCTCTCAGTTTGATTTCAGCACTTAGACATTTTATCACTGATGCGGTTGTCTTTCTTCCTCCTGTGTTTGCTTACTTTATACCAGATGTTTGGATTTAAGTTATAAATCTGGTGACTCTAAACACAACTTAAGAAGAAGTGAAATCCATGAAATCTGGATGATCCATCAGGAGACTGAAATCAGTCTGATTGGTGTGTGTGTGTGTGTGCAGATGGACGCGCTGAACCACAGCTGCGTGGTGTCGGCTCACTTTGGCAGCCATCAGGTTCACCTGGTGGTAAAGTTTCCGGCTCAGTATCCCAACAACGCTGCACCCACCTTCCAGTTCGTCTCCCCGACAACCATCTCCTCTGCCATGAAGACCAAGATCCAGAAGGTACCTGAACGCATCACAACACACTGGCAAAAAAACAGTTAGCACACAGCTCGCACTGTGATTGGCTCAATTATACGCCGGTCAGATTAGAAGGCAGTAATGGAAATGATGAGATGTTTAGAGTCTAATACCTCTGATAATCTCATGTGTTCAGATGTGATCAATTATTCTTATAATTAATGTTTATTATTTGTGAAAGAAAATAAAAAAAAGTCTTCATGTTCGAGAAGGTGGAAACGAGCAGCCGTTTGACATTTTTAATTATTAAAAGTCAAATTATTCTGTATTTGCAAATTTTCATGAAGCCCTGTATTGAATTTATTTAAGTAACATTACTGTCCTGCTCACACTGTGTGCCTCCATAGTTTAGTGGATAACACATTCGCCTTGCATGCGGAAGGTCGCTGGTTCGATTCCAGCTGGAGGCACATGTCCCCTTAGGGGTTGCGTCAGGAAGGGCATCCGGCGTAAAACCTCTGCCAAATCCGACATGCGGAGCTGCCCGCTGTGGCGACCCCTTGACAAGGGAGCAGCTGAAAGTACCTTTACTGTCCCGTCCACACTGTAAAGCTCAACGATCCACGTCTTCAGTGCAGTTTTCTTCTGTATTTTTTAAATAAACTGATAAAATCTTTTTTTTCTTTTTGCTGTAAAAATGGGTGTAAAATAAGAGAAAAGGGGCTGTAATATTCATAGTTTTGCAGGTGGGAAACATTTGTTGGGTATCAGACTGCTGTCTCTCACTACGGCACTTCACTGCCTTTTAAATAAAGGCAAAATGCCACAAAAATGACTTTAAAAAAACAGAAAGATTAAAGAGTGTAAAGAGTGAGATCTGCAGACAGTGTTTGTCTGTAAGCTGAGATGTGTCTCTCTCTGTGTCAGATCCTGAGAGACACGTCTCTCCAGAAGGTGAAGAGGAACCAGAACTGTCTGGAGCCGTGTGTCCGGCAGCTCGTTTCCTGCCTGGAGTCTGATATGGTGAGAATCCCTGTTGTGTTTCTGTGTGTGAAACCGCACCCTGAACTCCTCCTGCAGCAGCATCAGAACCGTTAAACAGACAGCGACGTCCACCAACAGTCTCCCCTTTCCTGCTAAGAAGCACAAACCGACATCTCCGACTCTGAGATGTGGGGCCGCAGAGCTCAGTCACAGGTGCAGGTTTTGTTTGAGTATAGGGGGACAGATAAAGTGTGGGGTTGGGGTTCCTCCTCCAGAAAATTTTGTGCATTAGACACTTAATTTCCTCTATTGAGGTGAATTTTATGCACTAATTTGTACATTTCCTGCATCAAAATATCTGTTTTTGTAAAGGAAAACAGAAAATTCAGGCACCAGGTAAAAATCAGACACAAACTAAGATATAATGCAGAGCTCAGGAATTCTCTGTTGCTTTCAAATAATTATTCCCAAATTTTCTCAGTTAACATTATCCCCTCGCTGAGTCATCGTTTACTCTTCTGTCTGTTGTTGGTCTGGTTCCAGATGTGAGAGTTACAGCTAAACAAGTTCACACTTCCTTTCTAATATCAGGCGGTTTTGCATTTTTGATTTGGGAAGTATTTATTTTCTCCTGTGGGAGACAATAAATGAATCTTATCTTAAGTAAGCTGTTTAAATGTGCACGTGTTTACCTGTACAACTTCTAAGATAAATTCATTTAATATAATTTTTTTAAACCCTGGATTTTAACAGCTCAGCTAGGTTTCAGCAAGATTTCTGCTCATGTTCAAAATTCAAAACTTTCTGAACATTCATACATGACATATGTCACAGAACCATGCATCTCTGTTCTGGGATGATTTTAGGAATCAGTTTTACCTCAGCTGTGTCACTGAGGCTATCGGACAGCAAGCACAGGCAGCATTACCTTAAGATTAGTTGGTAAATGACCAAAAAATGCTTTTAAAACTCAAAAAACAAGAACCGGTGGGTTAAAACTTCCCTGGATTTCAAACCGCCTCCTGCTTTTCTTTCTGGCTCTCCTTCTAATACATTAATTCTGCAGACAGGGGTGAATGTGGACGTTTCCCCCATGCCCCTCCTGAAATCTACACCTAAAGGAGCTCGACAGATAAAGAAAGAAGTGACCTGTCCGGTTTTCATGGAAGACCCTGAACATATTACTGTGGCACCAAAAGTCGTGATGAAAAGCACCCAAATGAGAAAGTTAACCTGGAGCCCTGAACTTTTGTCCTCATTGTGATGTTTCAGAGAAACACTGAAAAACAAAAAGAATCTTTCCTTAAGATGATTCCTAATTTCCTTCTTCCCTTTCCTCTCTCATCTTTTCCCTTCCCAGTTTCTCTCCTTCTCGCGTTGGAATCACTTCTTTAGATTTTAATGATCCTTCCCCACCGCCCGCTTCAGGGCAAACTTAAAATTTGAGCCTTGTGACTGTAACGAACATTCAGCCTGCAGCAATCACCACTCTGTCTGTCTGTCTGTCCCCTCTCAGACGCAGGAGGACAGTCCCTCCTCCGGCCCCTTCGTCCTGTCCAACCCCGTCACTCCGTCCCTGCAGGCGTTTCCTCGAGTCACCAATACGTACGGCTCCTATCAGGTAACAAACATGTGGTCTATGCAGAGGAAATCCCAGAGCCAGTCACGTCTTCACAGGTTTTATTTTCACCCCGATCCTGAAGCTGTCCTTCCACTAGCAGGATTCTATACTCTGGACAAAGAGTCTGTCTCTAAACTTTTGCACAGATCAGGTACGTTCTCCTCTTCTGATGTTAGCGAGGCCCAGGCTCTGACCACTTGTGACCACTGAATAAAGAGCAGAGACATTTCTGCCTTCTCCCTCAGCACTGACGTATTTCCTCAAATCTCACAGGAGAAAAACTTTTTTCCTCTTCCAGGACGCCAACATCCCGTTCCCTCGGACGTCCGGCGCTCGTTTTTGTGGCGCCGGCTGTCTGGTTTACTTCACCCGACCAATTACTATGCACCGCTCTGCCCCGCCCACAGAGCCCACTCCCAGGTAAAAACCAACACCACGGCGAACCCTTCCTCTTTCCTCCACAGTCATATCAACATTTCTTTATTTGTTAATATGAAAAACAAATAATCAGATTTGGTGGAAACGGATGATGTGAAGTTTACAGCTTACTGTGAAATGTTAGACACCAGTTTAAAGCCTTCAAGTTACATCAGATTCCCTCCTCTGTATGAGTGCCACATGTTCAGCTTTTATCCAGGTATTTTTTGCTGTATGAAAACATAACCCCACCATTTTTCTTTAAAGTGAATGTTTTTTGCTACGTTTTGTTGGTCTGGTAATAACACATCCACACTATCACAGGTGAGTTCTCTGCAGACAGTCGTACTTAAACTTTAAACTCCGTCTGTTCTGTTTAACGGAGGTCGTGTATGTTTGGTGCAGCTCAGCTAACAGTTTCCCATCATTTCCAGTGTTTGTGCTGAGCTAGGCTAAACTAGGTGGACCTGTGTGTGTGTGTGTGTGTGTGTGTGTGTTCAGGTCCCTGTCGGCTCTGTCGGCCTATCACAGCGGGGTCCTGACTCCGATGAAGATCCGTTCGGAGTCTCAGAGCACTCTGCGGCTGTACAGCGGCAGCCCGACTCGCTCCGATAAAGACACCGTCTCCATCTCCTCCTTCTACTACAAAGAACGGGTGAGACACACACACACACACACACACACACACACACACACACAAAGATGTCACTGAGCTGAGTTAACGTGTTTTACGTTTGACGTTCAGGTGCCTTTAGTCGTGTTTCCAAAGCAGGAGCTTTTCCCGGGAACCTTTGGAGGAACTCTTGGGATGGGGTTCACAGCACTTCACCTCTCAGTCAGTCTCCAAAGCAGATCATAAAAATGGACATAAGTTTACACGGCTGTCACTGGCTTGATGTCTTTTCAGTGAGATTCATATTAACAGTTTCTTTCTCTCCAGTTTGATTACAGAACACAGAAACATGGAGTGTTGTTTGGTTTGAGAAAGAGAGGAAAAAAATAACAGTAACCTAAACAAGTAAATGTTAGCTTTTTTTTTTTTTTTTTAAAGGGGATTTTGGGGAGATATATT
>VVAS01073901.1:0-10166 GCA_015103295.1 Ptychochromis oligacanthus
ACAAGACCAATAGGGACAAATTTGCCCCTTGCCCCCAATTTGCTCTGTGAACTAGTTCTGTAATTCACTGACCTTCATATTTCTTATTAATACTCTTCCACGAATCCCACCATTTAGAAAAATAGTGTTTTATCCAGAGTCACAACAGAACTCTGAATAGTTAAATACTACCACATTACAGCTTGTGCAATATGCAGAATTGTATTATATGAAGAGCTCTCTAATCATATGAATTTTAATTTAGAATAAAACCTTAAGCTCATATTTCCGTACTGCTTAAATGTGTTGTAAAACCACACCTAGCACACACTATCACAGCTTTTGTGTTAGCTGAGCAGAAATAACATCTGTTGGCTGGGATTGCTTGAAGTCAGTGAGTATTTAAGCTCTTTTGAAACTGTCGTTAGTGAAGCTTCAAGCTTTTCCTTATTAACCCTCAATCAAATACAGCGAATACACACTAATGTTCAAAACCACAAGCTACTCCGAAAAAGAGGCGACCCTTTGTAGGTTAGTGAGACATAACCCCCACCCACACTCTTGCAAGCAAAGCCCCCCACCCAGAATTTTATATGCAGAACACTGACTGTGTATAAAATTAGTGGACGCAGACCTACTTATGAAGGCACTGAAGCCTGCATTCTTCCTAATGGCCAGCAGGAGGCAACTCCTGGTTATCAAAGGAAGTCCAGATTTACAGAAGTCTGTGAGAAATGGACCTGCTTCTCACTCGATTTATTACCTCAGTAAACAGTTCCAATTGCCGGTTTCAAATCTTCTTCAGTATAACAAGATGTTCATTTTGTAAAGTATTGTCCCATTCAGAGTAAAATAGATAAAGAGAAAAAGTAGGTCACAACCACATGACATACAATTTGCCCTCAGCTTCTCAGTCAGATTCACCTCTGTTTCAAGAAACCAGAAACTTGAGGGACACCACTGAGTACAGGAAAAGCCAAGCGCATTGGATTCATGCCACCGTTTACAGATAAGTAAGACAAAGTTTTTTGCATAGTGAAATGAAGATGTGCCTGCTCAGCTTTCCTGTAAAACTGAGAAGGTGGCTCAGGGATAACAAATATCTTCACTTAAGTCGTTCTTGTTTGGCCAGCTCAGTTTAAGCCTGAAGGGGGACACAAACAAGCAGCAGCTAATTGCTGTTCTTACACATCACTTTCTATTTCCTTTTCTCTCTTTACACTTTTTATACGCAAAACACATGTATTTAATTTTAATGGACACCTTCATGTATATCCCAATGACAGCTACTGTAACTGACAGCATGTATGAAGTGCCCATTTCAGATTATTTCTTCTCATCTTTATTTTAGCAATCTTTTTTTTTCCCCTCCTCCCAATTTGGGAAGGAGCCAGTTCTCTTTACACTGCTGTCCTGGCCATAGATTTCATTTGTGGGACCTGAGGGGTATCACTGCATTCTCTGCCACAAGTGGAGAACAACTCCTCAACCTGCTAACGCCATAGTAACCTGCAGTAACCCCAGGTTCCCCACACTTCAACAAGTTAACACGTGCTTTAAATTAGATGTTCACAAAATAAATCATGTTTCATTTAATTAAATATGAACAGAAAGCCAACCACAGAGCTTCACTGCTGCTGTATTATTGCTTGGCTTTCCAAGAATTGTACTTAAAACTGTCACTTTGTGTTTTGTTTGCTTAAAATTAGATTTTTATTGTTTAAGTGGACGCAGACCTTTTTTAAAGCAAGAAAAAATAACTTCCCTTTAATTTTAGCCATGCTAGCAGATCTGGGATTGATAATCTTGGTCTGCAGAATTACCACGTTGGGCTAGAATAAAGTATCTCAACAACCATGGCAGTGGAGTACCTTCTAAAGACATTCATGGTCCTAAGATAATGCAGTTAGGAGACTGTCCTCGAAAATCTGCTTTGCTCTTGCAAACACAAGCATGTCAAAATTAAAAAAAAAATAAATAGCAGCATGCAGGTGAGGTTGGGACTTGGACAAAAAATAAAGGGCTTGTTCTAAATCAACAGTAGACTCCAAGCATTGGCTTTCACCTAGTGCGAGCACTAAGGTAAACATGAGGATGAAGAAAGAACACGGTCAGGTGTCTAGAGGCATGGGTCACATGAGAGCCCAAAAGGATCCTTAAGCCTCTAATCTGCTTGAAAGATCGAAAATACACCTTTGTGAAAATTTCATATAGTATCTGAGTCACAAAAACAATCCCACCCAGCTGATGTTGCATGTAGTACAAATATTTCACAATAAATAAATGAAAGATTTATGTCCTCTGATAGCTAGGGTTTTTCAGTAGAAATAGTTACAGGAAGTGTTGTTTGTATTGTAAAATAGGGGCATTTTGGAAAACTTATGGATTTTTCTCCCATTATGTTTACAATTCAGTGGCTCATTTGTGCCTTTTATACCTACAGGTAATTAAAACTTCTCCACCACAGGTTTCTGGGTTTGTGACAATCAGTATGTTAGCACAGAAGAGTATGTCCAGGATGATGCTCTGCTCACAAAGATGATGAGTTGTGCCGAGAAACATGGACATTCGTTATTCATGGTGTAGTTCAGTAACATAAACAGCTGATCAAAGAGCTAATAATAACTGAAACTTGACCAGTTATACGCCTCTCATATAAGCCTTGTACAAATGCCTGCATACCCTGTGCAATTAATATATGAGGTCATGGTAACAGGCTACTTCTGGTTTTTTATCTGCAGTCACACCATCGCTGTCCCAAAGCTCTAATTAACGTAATGTTAGCATGTTAACCTTCTAAAGTATGATGTGTTGGCTTTACAGTGATGAAGGCACGCATGTAGACTTAATTCCCAATCACAAACACCCAGTCAAATACTAGAGGTGCAACAGGGTAACAGTCTTTGTTCTGGGTTACACAAGGAAAAAACTACTACACTGGAGAGTACAGTAAAAAAGCCCATTATTCAAGAGACAGCGGTGTTGTGATATTGCTAGAAATGTGGGAACGCGAGTGCACATTTTCATGCCTGGAAGGTATTCAGAATCCCTTAACTCGGATGTACATCCAAAAAAGTAACATTAATAATTGTGTCAAGAATTATTAAAGAAAAAGAAAAAAGAAGAGCTTCAAAAAGAAATTCCAACCCAGACACTTTTCTCTGCTTCACACAGCTGACAAATCACAACATGAAGTGGGTGTGACGTCACAATGTCAGTTTTGGACATTTACAGAAATGATCAAATGCGGTCTCCAATCCACGGTAAGGAAGGTGGATTATGTGTGGGAGGAGGGTTTCTGAAGCTCATGAATGTGCCGCAGTCCTGATGAAGCAGTCACACTTTACTTTCAGCCTCACTGCATAAAATGCACACTACCTCCTGCTTTGCCACTTAATATTGTCACTTGACATAAATCATGAGGTGAAGATAATAGAATTCTGAAGGGCACCAGACCTTTTTTCTGCTCTTGCTTCAATGAATAACAAAAGACAGTTGTGTTATGCTCTGCCTGTTCATTTTCAGGTAACAGTTCTGTTCAAAAGGGAGACCTGGCTGCCCTGCACACTTTGCTTTCAGCTATGGACAGAGATGGGCCTTCCCACCAAATCATAACATCAGAAAACTACATTTTTGGTTTCTTTCATCCAAAAATAGCATTAAAAAACATTCATGTTTCCAACTTCTCATTGGTTGGGCAGCCTTCAGACCACCCCCAAATTCAACTGCTGCATCTCATCAACATGTTCAAGGTACAATCACAGGAGCACTATGGCATCACTGTCGTATCAGGAGCATGCAGAGGTGCTCCTGTGTTCAACTACTCAGGCCAAAGCAAAAACTGTCAGTCTTTCTGTTTCTCTCACGTATTAACGTGTGTGTGTGGTGTTGTTAGTTAGTAATATTCTTGTGTAGTTTTTGGTAGGACCAGATTCAAAAAGCAGCCTAACAGCACTTTCATTTTTTCTCTCAAAGTGATGTTTACATTTGTAGCCTACGTAACCTATGTATGTACGTGCTGAAGATTAAACATTTCTATTTCAGCGGATAATAACTTTACCCTTTTATTTTAATTCTGTTTTACTGTAAGAGCATTGTTACTTTTGTTGTGCATATTTATTTATTTATTTATTTATAGCAGTATATTTATTTAGACAGACACAAAAAAGTTGAACAGCTTTTGTTCTGGGGCCTTGTAACTGCTCCTACTTAGAAAAAAAAATGTGCAGATCTTGTTTCCTGCTGTGACTGTTGTTAAATGAGAAACGATTATAAAGCTGTTACATACAGATTTTAACAAAAAGGTGTTCTAAGTCTACAATTTAGTCAAGTTGTTTATTATGCTAATTATTACTATCAAAATGTGATCATTCTTTTACTGCATTTTAATCATTCGTCCAGCAATTCTCCTTGTTTCCCAGGACACATCTACAACAGAAAGCTTCAGCTCTTCCTTCCTTGTTTCCCCTCACCCCCAACTGGTTGCGGCAGATGGCTGCCCCTCCCTGAGTCTGGTTCTGCCGGAGGTTACTTCCTGTTAAAAGGGAGTTTTTCTTCCCACTGTCACCAAGTGCTTGCTCATAGGGGGCCGTCTGAATGTTGGGGTTTTTGGTCTAATGTTGTGGGGTCTTTACCCTAACATAAAAAGTGCCTTGAGGCAAAGAAAAAGGAACTGAACAGAATTCCTGCACTACACAGAATTAAAATGAATGAAATGAATTAGTCTGACTAGAAACTAACTGGTTAATATGTCTGAGAGTGGGGGCCTTGGCAGTCAGATGGATTAATGGCACAAACTGAGCAGGGACAAATGACGATCCTCTGCTGGGATCTGCAGACAGACATCTAGGGATTCTTTTTTCTCCCCATTCAGCAAGAGCAGACATTGATGTACACTAAGCTCCCACCAAGAGCCGTGAGCCGACATCACAACACTAACAGGACAGACTCAGCTGACGGGCATCAAAAATAAGCAAGTTACTGTATATTCCAAAGGATATTCTCAATTTCATTACATCCTTTTTTCCCAAAACAGTTCTAAAACAAATTCTTTCAATATGTCATAATTTTACGTTTCAGAAAAAGACCAGGCACTTCCTGGTGTTCAATAGGTTAGGTGCTGGACCAAAAAATTCGCAGATCCAAGAACAGATTCAGCTAAACACGTGTTCAACTGAATCTATGGGATTCAGACTTTAACTTTGTTTAACTATAGTCTTTCTTAATAGCCCATACTGGAAATGCCATGGTACTATAATGAAGTAGCCAGTATTTGGCAATGTATTTATCACAGAGTAAGCAGAACTTTGTTAGTACTAACAAGCAGAAGCTAGATGGAACACAGTGTTTCAGTATGTCTTGGCTACCTGTGGCCAAGTACCCTCTCATCAAACACAGCCCAGTTTGTGTCCTGCCACTTGACACAGGATGTAGCCATGGTAGATTAGAGCTATGTATAAAATTTAGGTACAGTGCCATTCCCTTAAAGTATTTCTCACAACAAGATGTTCATGATAAGCCAGTCTAAATTAAACTTTTTAGGAAACAGCTTTTTTTGCTACTTACTTTCTTTTGTTTCAACAGCTTCAGCTGTGTGTTCTGGATGTTTTTATCTTAACTTAGCAAGAGAGTGCGCAGAAAGAAACTGCAAGCCAAAAGTGAAAAATAATACAGATTGACAGATTAAAAAAAAAGAAAAAAAAATTAAAAACATTGTTTTTTATTTTTTTTTTCTAGAATGAATGATTAAAAAAAAAACAAAAAAAAACCCAACAACAATCTGTTGCTAAATGTATGCGTGGGCGAAGTGGAAACTCCCCCTTTAGAGGTCGCAAAAAGCGATCATCTGCTGCCATCTGGGTGTCAACCAATCCAGTATGGAATTGTTCATATTTGATTTGGCAAAGATTTTACTCCAGATGCCCTTCCTGATCCAACCATCCTCATGTTACTTGGGACTGGAGTACAGAGGCTTGTGCCCTTTGAAACCCTAGAATTCTGTGTCTGTGTGTATATCATAAACAGTGAAAAAGATGGATGTAGCCTCCTGGTAAGAAAAATGAAGCAAACGCAGAAGTGCCTAAAAACCTGCATTCTATCTCAAGGCCACCAGATGGCAATAGCTGTGGTTGCAAAAAGACATCCAGTCCTATAGAAGTCTGTTGGAAAAAGGCTTTCTTTCTTGACCTCTGGAAACACTTTGTGACTGAGTTCATGGTTTTAGTCACTCGTTTTGGGTCATACTGAATAAAAACTTTGTGTATTTTGTAAATCTTTGTCATACCATTTTTCAAACAGGAGGATTAGCCCTGTTATTTTCCGCTCCCTCATTGGCTAATGACTCATCAATCACAAGACATTAGCCAATGAGCAAGTGGAATCACAGTCAGACCTTTCCCTTTTCGTCACATCCGGTTGCTTGCAACCAAGATGGTGACGGTGAAAATGCTCATGAAGCTTAAGGCTTCAAAACAGGAGTTTCAAAACCAACGGTAGCAACATCCATCTTTTATACTGTCTATGGTGTACATAGAAGACTTGTGGAAGAGGAAATGTATAAAAAGTTAATATATGTCATTTTCTCTGCAAATCAGTGAGACATATGATATAGGTATGTGGTTAGCCAAGCCGTCCACTGAACCAGACCTATTTAGATTTAGATTCAGATTCAGGTAACTTTATTGTTCCCCCAAAAGGGCAATGAACTCCTGAACTCAGATGACAAAACATGATCAGGATGATTGATGATTTTTTTTTGCCTTCTTTATCACCTGTTTTCCCCAGAGTGAACACAAATCTCTCTGCCTGACCCCCATGATTTTGGAGCAGGTGTTAACAATGCTGTTGAGGGAGTTTCTATCCTTAATAGATAAAACACTCAACCAGCAGATAAAAGAAAATGTTAAAAGACTTTCAACAAATGAACAATAAAAATTACATAAAATTTCCTTATTGGCATTAAGAGTTCAGCCTCCTTAACAAATGTATTCTCTGATGACCCCATTTTACAATGGACTCTGTTCACATCGAATTTGAGTTGATGATCAAAGACTGCGCTGAGATATTTGTAAGACTGCACTATCTGGACATACGTGCCGTGAATAACACTGGCTTTATATTCAGTGGTACAGCGTCTGAAGTCAATAATCATTTCTTTTGTTTTTGACACATTTAGGTCCAGATTCTAAATTGGCCATAAGTGTGAGTGTGAATGGTTGTCTATCTCTCTGTGTTAGCCCTGTGACAGACTGGCGACCTGTCCAGGGTGCACCCTGCCTCTCACCTTATGGCAGCTGGGATAGGGTCCAGCAACCCCCCACGACCCTGAATTGGATAAGCGGAAGAAAATGGATGGATGGATGGATGGACATTTAGGTCCAGGTAGTTACTGTCACACCATTTCACAAATTCAGGTAAAGCAGGACTGTGGTCAGACTCAGAACCTTCAAGCAAGGACAAGAGGACAGTTTCATCAGAAACCTTAACTAGACATCTGTTCTCATAAAAAGTCCTGCAGCTGTAAGTGTACATATAAATAAGAGGAGTGACAGAACACAGCCCTACTGGACATTTGCCCATTAACAAGGACCTGTTGAACTCTTTCAGCAAGAAAGTTTTAAATCAGAATGAGGAGCTGATCTGAAAGTTTAAAATGAGAGGCAAGTCTCTCACTCAGGATGTGTGGCTGCATCTTATCAAAAGCAGAGGAGAAATCAGCAAATAGAAGTCTTGTGTCTGAAATGAGCTAGTTCATTTTGTTTTAGGAATAGGTATGATGGAGGGCATCTTCCAGATTGTAGGGATTTGTCTGCTATCAGCACACCACTGAAAAAGTCATTATTGTGCTGAGCTGGTCAGCACAATAATGCAGAGTGAGCCCACAAATGGCATCAGGACCAGCAGCCTTTCTTAACTTGACCCTCTTAAATAAGGCTGTGACTCTTTTCTGAGCTATGACAATCTCCTTAAGAGGATCAAGAGATTCTCTGCATACAATAATATTTTCAAAGACAACAGACCTTTCGAAACAGGAGAAGGAGTTAAAAGTGTCAGGCAAGACAGAATTATCCTCTCAATTTACAAATAGGTTTCTTGATCTCATTAGCATACTGATTGATGGAGGCCACATTTTTAATTCCCTGTCAGACAGCTCTAAGGTCTCTGTTGCTATATTGTGCCTCAATTTTAGCCATATACTTTTGTTTGGCCTTCCTTATTTTGCTCTGTACCTCTCTAGAGACAGCTTTTTTCTCAAGAACGTCTCCAGAGTTATATAACCAATTCGTTTTGTTGACAACTGATTTGAGTTCCTTAGTTATCCAAGGTTTGTTATTTTGGAAATATAACAAACTTTTTAGTTTGAATAGTGGAGTCCACACAGAAATTTACATGATGATATGGAATCACAAAGATCCTTAATATTGTCACAACATGCATCCTAAAAGCAATGCCTGTCTGTACAGCCAAGGCCTGAGGAGATGCAATGCTGTCTTCTGACTAGCATCTCACCGATTTCTCCTCATGTGGAAGTCTCCTGAAAGTACATCACTACTGAGGTATGATGATCTGAGGGAAGGCAGGGACAGTGAAGTATAAGCACCACTCACTGATCCATAACACAGGTCAATAGTGGAGTTTCTCTGCGTGTCATATATTGCTCATATGTCCTCAATCTCTTGTTCAGTTTACAGTGATTAAAATTACAGAAGACGAACTTGCGTCAAGCCTGTGTATTACATCAGTGATCAGCTGAGATGCAACAGAGGTACTGGCACGCGGATAATTGTAAACAATTCTGAAAAACAACTGTTGAAATTCAGGGGGCAAGTAGAAGGGTTGGAGTGAGATTGTTAGCAGCTTGGTGTCGGGAGTGCAAATCTGCTCACGAACCACGATGGTGTTACAGTACCTTTTGTTGAAATAGAAGCACACCGTGTCCCCGTTGCTTGTTGGTGATCTCTGGTAAACAGTCCAATCAAAAAGGGACGCCAGACCCTGTCAGTGCCAAGTCCTTGTCGCAATCCAGACGACTAAGCCACATCTCAGTGAAGACCAGTGCACAGGTACTGATCACTTCATGTTTGAACGTGGCCCAAACTTCCAGCTTATCCAACTTATTCCATAAGGACTATCCATTGGAAAAGAAGATTGTGGGGAGAGCTGACAGCTTTCAGCAGTCATTGAGGCTCATGTACCCGAGTCTCCTCCGTATTCTGCCTCTTCTCTTTTCTCATGTGAGGACTTTTCATGCGGTCTACAAAGCTCCAGAGGAATATCCACTGACTTGGCACTGCCAATAGACCAGAGTGACAGAAGGAACTCACGGCTACGAGTGATTTTGAGGCTCCATGTTGGACACTTACATGCCCTTAGTTTTTATAAAGTCCGAGACACAGTGTGCTCAAAAGCAGAAGGAGATAAAAGTCCACAAACAACCTCATTATCAGTAAACCAACACACAACCCTCACTCACACTAATATGTGTATACACCTGGCAGTCAGTGAGAGTACCATCTGTTAGTTTCCGGTGGACACTTACTGTGGTCACAGGCACTAGTCTGTAAAACTAAAGTTTAGTCCCTAAAGGGATGTCTTGAGTTTTATGTATAAACAAAGCTGGTAGGTGGCCCAAGATGGCAGCTAAACATGGAATGGATGCCTGAAATGCATGGAGTACATGTCAACTGGAAACAATGTATACTGCATCTTCACTCTCACACCACTGTTGTGCTTGCAGAGCACAAACTTTCAGATAAGCAAGAACTCTCATGAGTGAGAACCCCCTCTAGAAATTCCTCAGTAATTTTTTTTTACAAAGAAAAAAACAAATGGTGCCTAATATGCTATCATAAATTCAAGGACAAGTGTTCCACCAAAAGACTACAGTCTAATGCCTGCATACTGCAATGTTTAGATAGCTGATATAGGCAGTTTTAATTAACAATTTATTTCTATTTATGAACATATCATTATTGCTGATAATTATTATTATTATTATTATTATTATTATTATTGCCGATTGTCTGTGAGTGTTATCAGCCCAGGACACTTGCATCACCTGATTGTGAACTTGTGTCCCTCCTTTCCCAGAGCTGCAGGGCCTGGTGTTGCAAATGACTCTGTCCTCTCCAAAATGAATGGAGGCAGAATAGTCACTTAGTAGATTGCTGGGGCTTCAGTCTGAAGCA
>VVAS01073928.1:5588-18836 GCA_015103295.1 Ptychochromis oligacanthus
ATTTGCAGTACCCAAAGAATAACATGGGCAGCCTACAGTCTTTTACCCAAAGTTTACACAATAATGTCTGTTTGATTATTATTTAAAATATTCAGTTAAAGACATTGTTACAAAGTACTGAACTGACCCCCACACTTCCCTACAGTGTAAGACACCTCAGTGCTTTTCTCTAAAAATGTTAGTGTTTCACACACACACACACACACACACACACACACACACACACACACACACACACACACACACACACACACACACACACACACCAATGCCTTTACTGCAGCCACCACCACAGCTGCCATATTCATGAGTGGGATCTGTACTGAGCTGCATTATCATGGCCCAGCTTCTGCCTTTGTTCTGCCCTTTGTTGGCTTTCCTATCTGCCTCTGCCTCTGTCAAATGTCACGTCTCTGCGGATTCTGTATTTTGAGCATCAGTGTCAATAATTACACATACAACATTATGGAAGCCTGTAGACCCTCATGCACAAGACACATTAATACATTTTTATGTGTGTGGTTTTGTGCTTTGTTGCTCCCTTCTCTCACCATATCCCTAAACATCAATTTAAAGCTATATTGCTGTAAGTTTTTTTTAATCACAGTTTCCTTCTCTATAGCTTATTATTTCTCATCTCATCCTGTCTGTTTTGATTATATATAGTTTGAATGTTAGATCTTGTTAAAACACATTGCCATGTGGCAAAACCCTTTGACAGCTGGACAACTGTTTGACTTTTTTTTTTTACTGCAACACAGAAACACTTCTGACATTTGATTTAGTTTTGAAGAAATCAAGTTTGGTCCGGTTTATTTATGATTTCCCATTCTGCTCTGGTGGCCCCAGCTCATGACTGCACTCTGTCATTGCAAGCACACATGCTACATGTGCCTGGGGAAGGACAAAGGTTTGGGATGTGCTGGCAATGGGCACCTAATTGCTTCTTACTGATCCAAATAGTACATCAGAGGCAACAGCACTTCAGTGGACCTCCGATGAGATCCACTACGTTGGGCCTGTTCATTACCCTGCTGACCTCCCAGCTCGACCCCATATATGCACACATATTACACACACACACCTCCACCCCTTCACCTACCCCAGCTCATTGTCTCTGGGGTTTAATTGGGGCGATGTTCTCCATTGTGAGCAGGCTCAATGGCTGTGGAGGGCTCCATTGTAGGGCTGAATGAGGGCAGGAGTGTTCATTAGGTGAGTCTCTGAATAAGGCCTTCTGGAGGTAGGGTACTGAGAGCAGGGGGCTGCCAGAGACCTCCGGGGTGGGTGAAACTGCATGCTCTTCTCCTCTCTTCCCCTCACTTCTCTTCTTTCTTCTTCTCTCCTCTTCCTGCCGCTCCTCTCCTCTCTGCCCTCACTGCTTCCCTGCTCTTCTCCTGTTGTCTCCTTCCCTCAACAGCCTGACGCTTGGCCCTGAAAGGCAGCGGCTGCGTTTGTTGGAAGGACAGTCTTTGTCTGTGCCAGGAGAATGAATTGCAGGAAAAGAAGAGAGAGGGATCAAAGACAGACTACAGAAAAAGCAAGGACCACCTCCTCTGATAGAAGGAGGAAAAGAACCAATGAGCCCTGGACTGAGAGAAATTTCATCATTCCTAAGTTTGCATTTGGGCCTCAATGCTCAGTGGTGGTCCTTTCCAAATACTTTATGAAACAGTACTGTAAAAGTAATCCTTCATTGATGCCGGTGGAGAATGTTCTTTACACTTGCCCAAGCCAGGAAGGTCAGGGTACTGGCTCAGTAGCAGAGTAACACTTACTCGGCTCCTGCAGGTCACTTTAGGTTCTAACTGGTAGGCCACACTGAAAAAAAAAAAATGTAAATGCTACACAAGCAGATGGCTTCTGTACAAGTTTAACTTTCTTCAAGAAATGTGACAGTGAAGAAAAATGACTGTCTGTCTGGTTTGGATTGAAATAAAGGTCAAATTTCCCAAAATTTGATAGCTGTACAAAATAAGCACTTATTACGGTAGCATTTAGTATAAATAAATATAAAAACTGAAGAAAGGGAAACAGGTGGGCATTTCTGCACACTGTCTCACTGCTGGAACTGGCAACATTCACACTGGGCTGGCATACAGTCAGACTGATGATCCAGAGACAGAACTGCATCACAGATTACAGGGATTCACTACTCAACTTTTGTTGTGACTGGGTTTGTTTAAAATTAAATTAAAGTAATTTAAAATCCACTTAAAAGAGAAAATTGCAATCAGCTACATCTGATTGACTTTAAAATGTTAAATTTACCGTAGGAAAGTACACACCATTAACTTAGCATGGCCATGAGGTTGAGATGGAAACCTTTTAATGTAGAAATCCAATGCCAGACTTTGCTGTGACTGTTACTTTTCTCAGTCCAGATTGCTGCACTGAAACATTTAAGCTGCCATGGAGCTGACAGCTTTTGGCAGACCACCATCAGCCAGCCCTCAAACCACTGCCAGTGGCTGAGTGCTCTGTTGTGAGTGTGGCTTGCAGTCGCACGACGTCTGTGTGACAGACTTGACTTTCACACTGACCAGAGCCCCTTCACCCACTCCCTGCCCAGCCGCTGATGTCATTATCCCTCCACCACACACTCATGCATACACAAAAACCCACGCATGGAACGTCTCTGGTCTTCCACTCTCCCTTAGCCACTACCTTCCGCTGTTTACATTTCTCTTACTACCCAAAAAACAATACCAGACAGCTTGTTCAACGCACACGCACACACAGTCACACACATATAAACACAGGCCCAAACTCACGCTTAATGCTAATCTGACGTCATCAGAGTAGTGTGTATGGTTACACTGGCTTATGTGTACACACAGAGCCAAATCTTGGAACTGTGTTATTGCTGCCACACACAAACATATTACCTCTGCTTAACAAGGGTGCGTTCAGGTTTCTGAAACAGGATGATTCATCTGTCTCTCAGCTCACTCTGCAGTTCCCTGACTTCAAACATACTCGCTTTCCTCTCCTCTCCTTCTCTGACACTATTTATTTTTTCTGTCTGAACAGCTCACATGAGGCTCTGAATGGACAGCATACCATGTGCCTGCTGCCTAGATTGCCATGACTATTGCTACACACCAGGTCCAAGCATACACTGACTTGCAATGAGGAACACAGACTCAATACTACAGGTGCAAACACAAATTCCTTGCAGCAGGGTACTGAAGCATTTCCAGCTACAGCGCTTTGGCCTATATGAAGTCACTTACAAGTGTTATGGACAATGGTCACATCTTGGATATTAATTTGAATGACCAATGGCAAACCTGACACACACTGAGAGGGCCCTGTAGATGTAGGTCTGCATTCTAAATCCCAAGTGACGGTCTCCTGTCCCTTCCTGTTTAGCCTTGGCGTCTGCCACACATAAACACTTAGGGGCCTCTTCTGCTCCAGAATATGTGGATGTATGAATGTCAGGGGCAAGAGTCATGGTTTCAATCGCCCTGGAAAGCCACCTCAGAGAAGTCCAGTGTAGAAACTGAGTCGAGAAGGGACAGAGTGTGACATTGTGGAACAATGATCCTTAACCTAAACTCACCCCAAAACTAAACTTGTCTTTTTTATCTGTAAGCTGTGGAATTCTATCCAAACATATGTGGTTATCTCATGCTCATATTCAACATTTCTCACCCAAACCTATTTTGTGCATCTTTGAGAGACACAGAATTATTCCAGTGATATTCTATATTTTTCTTGTTGTGAGCAAATCCTTTGAAAGACCCTAAATGAAGAATGATTTGATTTTCTAATAAAGCTGCGCAATTACTTGGTTGGAATTTATATTCAACTACAATTAAGGTTTCCTACAATTATGGAAACAAGATAATCAAAATAAAGCAATTATTGTGCTTCGTTCTTTTAGAAATCCAGTGCACCCCTTTTCTTTATAGCACAGGGCTTTTACACCATCCTAAGAGCTTAAACTAACTACTGTGGCAGGTTTACTTCAACTAGAGTAAACATGATGGAAACAGACTTTGGTCAACAAGAAAAGTAAAACTCATGTTTGGACACACTTTGGTTTCAGTAAGTTCAGCAAGTGCAATTTTTGTTGAAAGTTGCATGTTGTTTCAAATGCACATTGTTTCAGAAGTGAAGTTACTGTGTTAAATTATTGTGATCGCAATAATGACTGAGATAACTGTTTATGATTTTTGATACATGATCAGGCTTTTTTAGAAACCTTTTTTTCTCCACAAAAAAGTTCAGACATTTATATAAAGTTCACTACAGGAAAGAATTGGCTGGGGCTCATTACATATTTAGAGACTGATTAACAGGTTGTTGGTACATGTCCTTCATTTGCCTTATATAGCACCTTTTAAACTTGAAAAAAGTACTACAAAGAATTTTGCAAGGTGCTTCTCATTCACATATTTTCTCACAGATCAGTTGTGGCAGAGCTGCCATGCTAGCTGCAGGCCTGCCTCTGGGAGCAACTTAGGCTTCAGTGTTTTGAGCAAGGACACTTCTTGATTTTACAATACATAAAGTCTTACTGGCAGGTGTATATTCATCGTCTGCCCACCTTGTGTTGAAGTGTACCAATGACATATACACTTATTATCACTGTGTGTGTAATAGTAACTCACAAGATACAAACAGGAATCCACTCTATAGGGTACAAGCTAGCTTTGAATTTAAGTTCAAGTAATAAAACAGTGTCTAGCATAAGGACACATTGTTGTTCTGCTTTCCTCTCTGCTTTCAGGTTGTTTAATTTTGTGATGCTTACGGAGCAATCAACAAACAGCAGTGCTGTTTGCAGGTGCTGTGTGTTACTCTGTTAACAACATCAATTAAATGAACTATAATCACTAGATCAATCACTACAGATGTTTCTAAAATAGAGCCCACTTAAACAAGGTATGTGCATGTGTGCACGTGCATGAGGGCACCACAGATGTAGTGTGAAAGATGAACAGGAAGAGTGACTTCCCTGTCCTGTTCCCCTGCCATTCTGACTGCTCTGATCACAGGGACGGATTTGGTCAGAGATAATGAATTCAAGAACACAAACGCAGTGCTGCCGCACCCAACTCCTTCTCATCTCTAACATGGAGGCGAACCACTATGACACCAGCTGCAGGGGCCACAGAGGGACCACACAGCAGGAGTTCAGTCATTCATCAGTGTGAACATCTAGTTATGGTCTGGGAATGATAAGACGTTATGGTAACTGTGAACTATGGGCTGTCTGTCCTGAGTGTGATTATGGTAATAGTTCGACTCTTACTGCACACACTGCTGCAAAGAGGAAGTAATTTTAAAAATTTGTCATCTTGATAGGGTTTAACGCAACCGCATAAAACATTATGTCCCAACTGTCACTGTTTCACTCCTTCTTAAGTTTTAAATATTTATGGTTAAAAAAGAATCTATAAAAACCCTAGATGCCATGCCATTAAATCCTGCGCAACAAGAAACTTCTATCAATAATCTCTGTGTATGGCACTCATTATGTGTTGCATATATGTGTGTGTAAATTCAAGCACATGTATTTACTTTCATGTCAGCAGTCTTCCTTGGGTGCATGCTTGAATTACAGCTGAGAGGACATAGCAACACTTGTCTCCTGTGGCTCTGTGAGAATATTTCACAGACTGTGGCGTAAAATTCTCTAGTTTGTTTGTTTGCTCTGTCTTGGTACCATAAAAACTCAAGGCCAGGCAAGTGGCACCACCCTGTTTACTGTACAAACTGAGAGTGTGACTCCAGAGAGATGAACCAGAGTAGCTCTGGGGAACAAATGCCTCCCCGTGTTAACTACCCGCAGAAGGGCAGCAATGGGGAGTCTGACCAGTGAACGAATGTCCATTTTGGGAATGGGGAAAGGTAACACAGGAACAGCAGACATTAGTGAGTTCTCTCCTCCTCATTTAGTCCCACTGCTCCTCCTGGGGAATCTAAAACTTGATTTGAGCCGTATAACTCAGCGAAAGTGGAGAAGAATCCAACAAAATAAGTAGAAGTGACAAAGACCAATCTAAATAGCAATCTTGTGGGGTTTTTTGGTTGTTTTTTTGTTTTTTTTTACAAAGTTTTGTAAAAGCACATCAACATAATTTACTTACTAGATGTCCAAAAACCACTGCTAAAATAATGACTGTTTAAAAATGGTATCAAATCAGAAATTTAGAATTAGTTACATCCTGTTCCCAAAGCCTGGACACTGAAATCTCAGCAGAGGATTGGAAATCAGCATTAATGACACATTAGATTAGCACACTATAATTAATCATTACTACAGTTAATTAGAACATCAGGGGTGGCTATGTTTCAGGAGGTAAAGAGGGTCATCCACCAATCGGAAGGTTGGTAGTTTGATCCCTGGCTCCTCCAGCCTGCAGTCCAAGTGTCCCTGGACCCTGAACCCCATCCATCGGAGTGTGAGTTTGGGCATTTAAGGTCCCAGTCACACAGGCCTAGCGACCACTCATCAATCCCCAGGCAACCACTGATCGCTAGGGAAAATGTGTATTCGCTGACTGGTTGGTGATTGGTTGTTGTAGGTTGCTACCAGTCACTAGATGAAATTGGATGCAGAGAGGTTTATGGTGCTGCCTCCTTGCAATTGCTTTAGTCTCTAGCAGACTTCCCATAGCTTGCATGGAAGATGCCAACTTGCCTGCAAACACTTGCCAACTACTCACCAAGCGGTAGTGAAAATGTAAAAACTGTGATACAACTGGAAATGGAGACCTTTTGCCTTCAAAGTAAAAGTTGCACCTTTTGAAACATGTTAGCTAGACTGGTCAGATACAACTTTCACTTTAAAGGCAAATGTTCTCCATTTCTGGTTTGTGTTGCACTTTTTCAAGTTTCAGTACTGCTTCTTCTATGCAAACCATGGGCGACCATGGCAATCTGCTAGTGACCAAAGCAATCACAATGAGGTTTTTAGTGCAGCACCCTCTTTGCAACCAATTTCACTTAAAAACATCCAGCAACCTCCAGCAACCACTTGCCAACTGGTCAGGGAATACACATTTTTGCCTAGGACACATTAATTTGTATTAATGTGTATGAATGGGTGAATGTGGCTTAAAGTAAAAAGTGCTTTGAGTACTCAGAGTAAAAAAGCACTAAGTAGCAGTCCATTTACCATGCAACATCAGTCATTATAAATCATTATAATAAAAATATACCAGCCATATGTAGTAAATGCTCCAAGGCTAAAGGCAGATTTTTTTTTATTGTGTTTAGCAGTGCAGAAAATGTTAAACAGTCTGGAAAAAGGTCAGACTGACATGGGTAAATTTCAATTTTCAATTTATTTAAAAAGAAATTCCACTAGACCCAAAGCTATTTCTACTTAGTTTGCATAGCATTATTCTGAAAAGAAAAAAAGAAAAAAATAGGCCAAATGTTACACGCTGGATATGACAAATTATGTCAAAACTTCCAATAGAAAAAAAAACAATATATTTTGAAAAATGTGGAAGAATTAGATCTCACTGAGCAGAAGTCTGAACAATTGCCAGGTGTACACCACCATGTTTTTTTTTCCTGTGCTTTTTCCTCTTTATGTAAATTGTTTCATTGTTTTTCTAGTTTTTTTTTTTTTGTTTTAGGATATGAATGGCCATGTGTAGAATGGAAAGAGTAGTCTGTTATACCTTTTATTTGTTTGGCTTTATTGATCAAGTGTTTATTAGTTCTAAAGAAAAAAACTCGTAAATATATTGTTGGGGAAAAAAGAATTGGCGAAGACAGCCATAATAAAACTCAATTTAAAACGATAGGACAAAAGCGGAAAGAGGCTAAAAAGAAGACAACAAAAAGAAAAGGGAAAAACACATCTCGAAGCAATGAGCATCCTGCCTAAAGGTGTGCCATCTGGGGCTGAACCCTGAGAGGGAAAGAGCTGGAGTCTGTAAGAGAGAGAAGGTGGAAGTCCAGCTGGGTCCCATTAGGGCTAGACCACATGTGTTTGTGGGGGGGAGTGGCGAACCGAGGGGGCAGAAGGGAGCAAAGAGGGCAGCGGGGAGGAAGTGCTGAGAGCGATGGGCTAGACCCTGTGAAGCTTTATTAGGCCTGTCGTCTGCTCTTCTCACCAGGGCCGCTAACACCCCCTTACGCCGCCTTACCTCACCTCCCTCCTCCATACCCCCCTCTGCCCTTGGGCACCGCCAGGGCAGAACAGTATAAAACTATTAGAAGGAGGAAGACGGGACTAGACCACCCAGACCCACATACACACACACACACACACACACACACACACACATATATATATACCCATAATGGCTACCAGGAGGAGGCCCCAGCATGAGAGTTGCAGCTGGAAACGGAGAGGGACATTCACAAACACACAAATGCGCATATGAACTAGAATGACACAAACTACACACACTGAAGTGGGGTGCATGAGCAAGCAAAGTGTAACAAGGACAGTTCAGTCTTTTATTTAAATGTCAGGCACACATGACGGTTTTCTATAATTTCATGTGTTTTCCTTAAGAAAGTCTGGTCTAAATTCTGAGGGGACATTAATGTGACATCTGCATTTATGTTCATGTTTTTCAGATTACGTGTCTGTGTGCTTCTGCCATCACCACCTGTAGGTCTCTCACACCTGTGGTTTCAATAGGTGCAGATGTCAGAGGCTCTGTGTGTGAAGGAGAGAGAGGCAGAGAGACAGAGATATTTTACATGCACACATTTGGATGCCTTTATTTATATATGTGCTTACATTTCACAGTCCTGGCATATCTGACATGCCTTCAAATTCATCTGCCCTTTGCCTTCATACCACCCATCCATCTATCCATCCTTCCACCCCTCCACTGCCACTCCATGGGGGACTTGTGAGAAAAGTCTGTCTGGAATCTGAGCCCCCCCTGAAATTCTGTACAGTACCACGAATGGATGTGTCATTATTGGAGCAATGATGGTGATCTTCCTATATTGTAGAACAGCGATAATGAGGCTTGTAACAAAGGGCTGCCAGTCTGGTATGTAAACATTAGCATACAGTTCAAAGTGCCTGAATGGTGGAGGAAGTCCCAGCCTTCACGGTATGTGGAATGGTTTCAGAGAACCTGATGGTGCCCCACAGTGGCTGAGCTTCAAAGCTCCACTTGTGTATCCAATGCCATGAAGCTGATATTTGCTATTGCTATGCAAAATAATATCAAAGTGAATCAATGTGAATATTAAAAATATGTTTGTGGAAAGGGAAATTATGAATTGCAAACATAAATGTGAAAGAAAATGTAAACACTTATATAATGAATATTTATTTTTTTAAATCTGTAAGATTAAATAAATGAAAAGGCTACTGAACCTTGTTTTATTGTAATTTTAGCCAAAAGAAAAAAAATATTGTGGGCCAAAGTCTGAATACAGTTTGTTGTGTTTAAAGGGAACTGAAGGCTTTTTATTCAGGCTTAATCATTCACTTCAGTATCCACTCCAACAAAAAGATTTACAGTAGCAAATCCTTTGCCAAGGTAGGTCCTGGGCTTTGCATGTCACTCTATTGGCTGATACAAGCATCTGAAAGGTATGTGTACAAGTAAATTTTCCCCTATCACACTAAAAGGAGTAGTCTCTTCTCCATCCCTGATCAGGTCAGGGCCCAACAGGCAAAGTTACAAGGTTTAATACTTCAGCCATTCAATCATTAGGCATTTTATACAGCCTGTCCCCAAACTTCTCTTGCTTGTAAAAAAAAAAAAAATAATATTTGTCTTTCCAGCTGCACAGTGGACCACAGAGTCCTCATGTTTTATTTTAGTCAGAGCAGTAAAACTCTATTCTTCCCCCTTGTGAACATACTGTACTTCCACGATAAGCTGTTGTTCTTGTTTTGTAACTGTACAAGGGTATATGTGTGTGTCTGTGTACGTGTACCAAGTAGAAGCACAGAAATCCAAGTGGAGGTCAAGGTTGCTTGAGATTTTGAGAGTTTTTGTATTTTTTATCTCTCAAAAATTCTGAAGCTGAAGAGAGGAGATCATAAATGATCACATTTTGTTATTAAGGAATAAAGGAATAAAGTGTCAGCTTAAAATATTTATGTTTGAATATTCTGGGAAATGTTTAACAGGGAACTTCAGTCTGTTGTTGGCTAAGGAATTTACAGATTAAATTCTAAACATTTTTGTGTACAAGATGTACATTTTAAAATGTATTTGAATCTATTTAAATCATGACCACTGGCATATACTAATACATTTAAATGTTTTGTAGAAGAATGTTAAATAGACCACATGACTCTTGTAGCAAACTCAACAAAACACACACACACGTCAGAACTTCTCCAAATGAATAACTTCAACCAGTCTGCAGACCTCTCAAAATCAGACACATCAAGTATTTCCCCCCTTCTTTTAAGTAAATTTTGTTCTAGTGTGAATAACATAAAGTTCTAGTTGGATGTTCTATTATTTGACAGGATTGGGGATTTCAGTTATGTTCAGTTATGTGGTTCAATGTCTTATGACCCCCATTTGTGTGGTTATAAAATATTTCCTCTTAGAATTTTTTCAAGGGTTTCATCAAGCTCAAATACTTTACCAGAAATGGTCCCCACAGAGGTTGCTGCTAAGAAATGCAAGTTTTATTTCGTGCTTATATGAACACATTTAGATCCAAAGTGGTTATCTTATTTGAGATGCAGTTACTCGCTGGCTATAAGACTTAATTACTAGTTGTTTTTCACTCTCAGGAACAAAGTCACAGAGCACAGCCACTTAAGTGTCTGGCAAACAAGCAAGATAAGGACAGACCAAAAGATGAACTGCTAGCTTGACTAGAGGGAGAATAATTGAAAACAAGTTTAGGTGTACCATAGGTATATTTGGCCCAGACCTTTTGGTTTCAGTATGGAATCTTCTTGACTCTGTCTGCCGTACAAGCTAAACATTTAGAAATCAATTTATGTAGACGTACTTGTGGTTTTGGAAAGGAAATTACAGGGTGTGATCTTCAATGAGAATGTTTTGCCAGTGCATCTGCTGTTGTCTGTCAGCTATAGAATGCTAGCAGGGTTTCCCTTAAAAACATCAGGGTTTTCCCTATTGTAACACTGCGTAAACATTTCCATGCAACACCCGAAATAGATGAACAGAAAAAATATGCTTGAAGTTTTCTGCCGCTCTGAAGAAGACTATAATAGTGGCCATAATAAAAAGAGAGTTTGTCATATATTAGGAAACTAGACAATTCTGTGTTTAGATCATGTTTTTGATTGGAGAGTGGCACAGTGCCACAGTGGTTAGAACTGCCCTCATAGGAAGATGGCTCTGAGTTCAAACCTGCTGGACACCTGGCATCTTTCTGTGTGTAATTTGGATGTTCTCCCTGTGCCTGGTTCTCCGTATTCGCCTTGGTTTGAATTTGAGTGTGAGTAATTGTCTGTGTCTCTGCATTAGCCCTGCAGTAGACTGGCAACCTGTCCAGGATTGATCCTGTGTCTTGCCTAATGTCAGTTGGGATAGGCTCCAGCCACCCGCAACCTTGAATTGGACAAGTGGTTAAGAATGGATGGATGGATAAAGATAGATGGAGTTTGCAAGTCTGATTTGTAGCCTTAAAGTGCTATGTCCTCAGTATTGAAAAAAGTAACCCTAACTGAATAAATAAGTTGAATAATATATCTGATTAGTCATGACATATATAAATCTCAACACTTGCGTCCATAGGTAATTTACTCACAATTTACTGTATTCAACATGCTTCAAATAGCACAGCACTTACTTTAAAGATAAAGTGTTTCTTTTTCCAGTTCTCAGTGTCCTCACTAAATTCTCATTGTTAAGTAAAGAAACAAACTGATGCTTTCGCATGCTGAATTTATTTCAAGTGACAATAGCAAGGAAGAAAAAAACTGCCAATTATATTAGAAGATCCATAAATTCTTATTTTAGCTATTTGGAAACTCAAACCCATCTTTAAAATGTTTCTGACCATACCAGACAGTGACTATGCAAATTGATTTTCTACAAACCAACAGGACCAAATAGCTTGTTCTCCAGTGTTTTGGATGAATGACACTGAAGCATTAACCACAAGTGCATACGTTATGCCGCCTTATTAGCTAATCAAACAAGAGTCTTACAAGAAAACATGTCTCATTAAGCAGGAGAGGAGACGATAAAATGAGAGAAGAGCTATCTCTGGGATTATCGTAAACTGCTGCAGTTAAGTCTTCAGTTCAAGACAAACTTGAACTCAATGAGTGACTCAACTCAGGATCCTCATTTATAAAAGTCTTTCATGCCTAGATTTGCTCAAAGTCAGAGTTCTGTGTTACAAGTGATTCATCGAGACACTAATATCTAAATCAGTGGTTTGGATCTATTTCCAGCACTTACACACAGAAAGCTGTTGGTCTTATTTTATATAGAGTTTGCTCAAAGGGGAAGCAGCTCAAAATACCTGTGAATGACGACAACCATTTACAGTGGTAAGTGGTTGTCATTCATTTAAAAAAAACCTTTTAAATGAAGGTTTTTATTATTAAGGGAAACAAAAAATCCAAACCTACATGGCCCTGTGTGAAAAAGTGTTTGCCCCATAAACCTAATAACTGGTTGGGCCAGCTTTAGCAGCAACAACTGCAATCAAGTGTTTGTGATAACTGGCAGTGAGTCTTTTACTGTACTGTGGAGGAATTTTGGCCCACTCATCTTTGCAGAATTGTTGTAATTCAGCCACATTGGAGGGTTTCCGAGCATAAACTGCCTTTTTAAGGTCATCCCACAGCATCTCAATTGGATTTGGGTCAGGACTTTAACTAGGTCACTCCAAAGTCTTTCTTAGGTTTTTCTTAAGCCATTCAGAGGTGGACTTGCTGGTGTGTTTTTGTGTCCTGCTGCAGAACCCAAGTGCACTTCAGCTTGAGGTCACAAACAGATGGCCGGCCATTCTCCTTCAGGATTTTTTGGTAGACAGCAGAATTCATGGTTCCATTTACCACAGCAAGTCTTCCAGGTCCTGAAGCAGCAAAACAGCCCCAGACCATCACACTACCACTAACATATTTTACTGTTGGTATGATGTTCCTTTTCTGAAATGCTGTGGTACTTCCACAGCAGATGTAATGGGACACACGCCTTCCAAAAATTTCAACTTTTGTCTCATCAGTCCACAAAGTATTTTCCCAAAAGTCATGGGGATCATCAAGATGTTTTCATTCTGAGATGAGCCTTTGTGTTCTTTTTGGTCAGCAGTGATTTTCACCTTGGAACTCTCCCATGGATGCCATTT
>VVAS01074037.1:0-15183 GCA_015103295.1 Ptychochromis oligacanthus
TAATATGCGCTTTGAACATCTTGGTCAAAAATGACTCCAAGATTCCCCACAGTGTTACTGGAGGCCAAAGTAATGTCATTCAGAGTAAATACCTGGTTAGACACCATGTTTCTAAGATTTTTAGGGCCAAGTACAAAAACCTTAGTTTTTTCTGAATTTAGAAGAAGAAAATTACGTGACATCCAGGCTTTTGTGTCTATTAGACATGCCTGTAATTTTAGTAATTGATTCGTGTCATCCGGCTTCATAGATGAATATAGTTGGGTATCATCTGCATAGCAATGAAAATGTATGTAGCGTTTTCCAGTAATATTATTAAGGGGAGCATGTATAATATTAAAAGCATTGGTCCCAGCACAGAACCCTGTGGAACTCCATGAGTAGGTTTTGTGTGTGAGGAAGACTCCCCATTTTCATATATATCATATACAACTATATATATTTTATATCATGCTAATTGCATGATTACTGCAATTACTGATTATGTTCAGTGTCATATTTTTCTTATATATAAAACACAGGCTTTGTAAGTGTAGAAAGTGTTTGGGGTACAAAAGAATTTTGAATTTGAAGAAAGACTGTGATTTAAGTGCAATGTTGAAATCCTGACCCATAAACTACATGCTTTGACTGCCTTGTCACTTTGTGACTTATTGTAGAGTCACTTTCATTGTTAATTTATTTGTAAATTATATTTTTGGTTAATCTATTGTTGTAATTATAAATGTAGTTAGCCTAAAGCTCTTATATTTAAAGATATTTTACTCACTATGATATTCTATTCACAGTTAAAATACTCACAGCTGAAGCCGAAGCTACTACTACTTCTTGGCATTTTAGTTTGTTAAATAACAATTAAATATCAAGACAGTTCAGTCAGCTACTTAGTTTAATAGATTTGTAATGTGCAACTATTTCTCACCCATATTCTAACAATTCTGCCTGCTATCTGCAGACAGTAAGTGCTGTTGACCCTTGCAAAGGATGTAATTGTTTCATGGTAATGACTGTGTTGTCATATGGTAAATACAAGTACATACTTAAAAGCTCTTCAGCTCTATCTATGGTTAACAACACCCTGTTCTTCATATCCTAGAGCCATTATGCCCTGCAAAGGAAAGAAATGGCAAACATAACCTCTATTTATAGTCAAGATAACCATGCTTTAACCATGGGTTATGCAAGTAGGTGGTTTGTTTGGATCCCAGGCTGTGCTACCATGGCAAATTTTAGAACAGAAACACACACAAGGTTCTTCCTTCTGCCAAATAAGTACAGAATAAGTACAATAAATAAAAGTAATATCATTCTTCCGTTTGAGTTAACACTAACTTTAGTGAAGTCAGTTTTGTGCATACAGTTTAAAGATTTTCTTGAGTGACTAGTGCAATCAGTAATGCAAGAATCAGCATCCTGAAGGACTAATTTATGTCTATCTAGCACATCTTCACGCTCACTTAAAATATGAGATTCTGACTCATCAGCACAGACAAGTCACGGGACACAAAGTTGACTCAATGTCTCCAACCTTCCGGCACTTGTGGTCAGCGTGTCTCTCTTCCGTATAGCTTTTCCGGACATGTGTCGCTAGACTGAGACCAAAAGAGGATAGAGAAGAGGAGGAGGAGGAGGAAAGGGAGAGGAAGACAACAGGGTAATTCATTCATTGATTCTTAAAAGAGAGGAAGACTCAGTTTCCTCCGAGCATTATAAATACAAGTGCAGTCAGTCATCAAATTATAGCCATCTGCCTTGGCCCGAGACCAGGATTCTGCTTGACACAGAATGGTTTGTGTTAAAGTGGTGTTAAGAGGAGGGTGTGGGGGGTAGCTGAAGCTGATCAGAGACTGTGCTTTTGGGCGGTTAAACTTCAGCACACAGACTGACACCAAGTGTGGCAAAAGAGTCACAGCTCCAGCCTCCACCCTTTGGGAGCAATGATGTTCCCTTCTGTATGATGATGCCTTGTCAGCAAAATCGCCTCCGCTATTTCCCATCTGCACCCAGCCCCAAGAGCCCGGAAGATGGAGAATACAGCTTAGTGTTATGTTGCAGGAGAAGACAAGAGGTTTGTGTGATGCACTGTCGTGTTATCGAAATCCCTTTTCTGTCATCCTGGAGGTATCACTTTGCAAACGTGTTAGAAAGTGTTAACGCTGAACAGGTTTAGCCAAGGGTGCAGAGACAAAAGAAGTGTCACAGAGCAGGACATTTATACAGATCGCATGTTGAAAATGTGCTTTTCCTACATGAAGCCTATTTTACACAGAGCTTTACACAGCTTAGATGGGGAACTAATGAATTCCAGGTCCAGGTAAACTGCAGAGAGTAAAGCTTTTGTGTGTATCATTAGAAAATGTGCTCCTTTTCCTGAAGGCAGCAGTAGCAAGCTGAATTCGAACCAGAAAATCCCCAGGCAGAATTGTCTTGGCATCGCCCTCTCCTTCAGCTTTTTATCCCCATGCTCAGTGAACAATCCAACAAAAGCTTGGGTTTAAGAACCATGGAGCTCATTGCGATTTTCTTTGTTAATGCAATTGCCTGTAAGAAAAGATTCTGTTCCCCCATTTTTCAGTTTCAGCCTAGAGGGTCCTATGCAATTAGCACTAGTATTTCATTTAGAATACCTTAGCCTTACCAAAAACTCTTTGAACTGTACTATAATAGCCTTTGGCACAGTCAGTAACAGCTAACGACAATAGCCTCCGAAAAGTGACATTTTGAAAATGAATGACGTGTAACTGTGATAATTTCATTCGACTCTGTTATACAAATGGTATTTCCATGTTCTGTTAGTTTTGGGGGTTTTTTTGAACTACCAGGGTTTTTTTCATTGCGTGTTCGTATTTTCTTCTGTTTTCTTTCATTTTACTTGTTACTATTCAAACAATATGTACTAGAAAGTTTAACGTGATAATGTCAGAGCCATTTCCTGTGATATTTATGGTGTTTCTGTGACTGTGTGTAGTTGGAAAGTCTCTCTGTGTGTTTGGCCTTGTGCTTAGACCATTCATCACCGACTTTGCTCATGACAGAGCAACCCTAGAACCAAAAGCAAATGCCTCTTAGTTAAAACGCAGAAGGATGGGCGTGATGATAAAAGCTTTGCTTTCGTCCTCGCTGACATCAAAATGATTGTCTTTGTTTACATTTCCAATGTTAGTTGCAGATCTGCTGTGGAAAGGTTCACTTTGAGGATGAGAGACTAAAGGACAAATGTACCCTTCAGTGTTTTGAAGTTGGCAGCATGACATTAATGTAGATGCAACCCAGACACAGGCTGTCCTTTATAGACACACACATACACATGCTCATTTGCTTTAGTCTTGAGAAAATACTTTTTCCATTTATAGCTATGAATGGGAATTTTTGAGCCTATTGTATTTTCTTCTTTTCTGCCTGATGCCCTATTGCAGCAAGCCTACTGTTCTGTTAGGCTACTGGATGCTGCTGTTGATTCTGAAGGAATATTTTGTCCCTCATGATCTCCCAGGAATGTTCTAACTTTGACACAGCACTGCCTGTCCCTGCTTGACTATTCCAAATATTCCAAAGCATTAGCATTGCCTGATCAGAACACTGCCTTCTTCGCTGTGAGCTTCTGTGTCTTGAACTATCACCCCTGTGATGGTGAGTGGGCAACTAATTCTATATCTCTCGGCTAAGGCCATGGAAAACGCATGCTGAGGAGACGGGGTCTTGGAGACGGTCCAGTTTAATTTCAGAGCATGTGCACTGAGAAATAATTGACTTCCTCCCTGGTTTACATTTTGTCAAGGGCTCCAGAGAGCACAGTCCGAGGCAGGTGGCTGAATTAGCATATCATTGAAAATGAGACAGCTCAAGCCTGGGAAATCCTGCACCCCAAGACTCTATATGCCCGGAAAATCTCCACAGGGGTAATGACTGATGTCTCAGTGAGAGAATCCCTTTGAGGCCGGAGGAGCTCCTCTTCAGCCAGGAGCAGCTGGAAGACACCTGATAATATAGAAATCAGTGCTTGAGAAAGTTGCACTGTAATGTGAGACTATAAAAAATGCCCATCTAATTGGTTTCTCCAAACTTCCACATCAGAATTAAGAGAGTTGCCAGTCAGAAGTTGTATGATGAGTTAATAATGTAGCATCTTGTGCAGGTGTCTTTTTATGTTATCCCATTGCGGCTGTGGTTCAGGCGGCCGAGCGGGGCGTCTACCAATCGGAAGTTCAGCGGATCGATTCCTGGCTCCTCCAGTCCGCATGTTGAAGTGTCCTTGGGCATGATACAGAACCTTGAGTTGCCCCTGATGCATCCGTTGGAGTGTGTGTGTGAATGTTAGACAAACTGCCTAGGCATAGGAAAAAAGCAGTCTGTGAATGTATGCGTGTGATTGAGACTTGTAGTAGAAAGCGCTTTCACCTTGAGTAGAAAAGCACTGCATAAGTATCAAGCCATGTTATGCTTCCACAGTGCAGAGAATGCAAATGAGGCTATTTTATGTTTTCCTACAAAACTTTTTCCTGTCAAAATTACAAACAAGACATAAAGGGTGAAAAGTCAAAGAAAATACGTGTTTGTGTGTGTATGTGTGCAGGGTAAAAATTACAGAATTTTCCTGTTATGAAGCACGCCTTTGATGTCTAGGTTAACCTGATGCATATGTTATACTTTTAGATGCTATAACCTATATTCACTCTTCACAGAATCCTACTTTGGGGACAGCTTCTGCAGTTTGCAAGCCGTCCAAGATGTCTCCACCTTCCATCTGTCGCTGCAGATCAAGACAAGTCGACGAAGTGGGCTGCTACTCTTGGCCGCAGGAATGGAGGACTACCTGTTGCTTGAGCTCCAAAATGGGAAAATACAGGTGCAGGTTTAACCAAGAAATTTGAGCACTTAGAACTATTTTTAAGCAAAGCACTGTTGGCACTTATTGTAATGCCAGTTCAAAAACACAACTTTTCAAAGTAAATGGGCTAAAATATAAAAACATTTCTAATCAGAGCTCTATGGTAAAAGCATAGTCTAAGGACCTGGAAAGGAAGGAATGCACATTTAGATCAGCATAATTTACAGATTCACTGATAGCTCTCATAGAGATGTAGTTCCTGTGGTAAATATTTCATTGTCAAACTCACCTATGTATAGTGCAGAGCATCGTGTTATGTGTTGTTTCAGTGAAATAATGAGCAGCAAAAGTGCTTTACACATGAAAATGATGCCAAAATTGTTATTTCATTGTTTAATTTCTTGCACATTATAATCCCAAAGAGATCACGCATAAAATTAGTAGCTGCAAAACATGTAACAGGTTATGAACAATGTGCCTTTGAAAGTGGTTTTGAAATCTGTTCCGATTCAATAAACGTATCACATCTCATCAGGTGTCCCTCTAGAACAGTGGATTCATTAGATTCTTCTGTTGCCTTCTCTAGCTGTCTCAATGGAATGGAAACAGTTTACCTCTATAATACATAAATAAATAAATAAATAAATAAATAAAAGCAGCAGAATTAGCATCAGTTGTGCTACGACAGAGACTCACAGACATTCCCCAGAAAGGACAATATTGCTGCATTTTCAGTGATGAGAAATCAAAGTTTATATGTAATAAAAGGAAATATTACTAGTCTAAGTTATTTCAGCGATATGAGATACACTGAACAAATAGAGTCAAGGATTCACAAAAATGAAATTCCCTTATCCGTCAGGGATGTTGAAGAATCATGTAGTTCAGCATTTTTTAAAGAAGACTGATCTCTGATTTTATCAGTAAAACTTCTGGGAATAAATTCATTTTTTAACATGTAGCTTACTAAAGACTGTAAACACTCCTTAATAGGTTTCCCGGGTTGTACTATATAATACACTGATTGCTGAAATATAATATTACAAAACTAAAGCTTAAATTCAAGTCTTAGATGAGTCCAATAAATGGTAATGCCCACAGTTTAGAGTATTTTAGTTTGTATGTGTGCATTCATGAGATAACTCTGGTTCATAAATACTGGACATCGCTGTGTAGAGTTTTTATAACCTTAACTATTCACAACATTAAGTGTGTTGTCCAGACGAGATAATTTCATATAACAGCAATAAATACACACATAAATACCCTGTGTGCCGCAATATACATTTACAAATGCTGCAGTGCTGTGTAACTTCTAAATTAAATAAACAGTGTTTGTTTTCACATAGGCTCGGATGAACATGGGGGCTGGTGAGGTGATACTGTCCTCATCTCAAGGAGTACAGCTGAACAATATTCTGTACCACAAAGTCTCACTGACACTGCAAGAAGGCAGGCTTACCATGACAATTGACGATGTCTTTCCGACATATGTTCCTGTGAACAATGATGGGGAACAGCTCAATATCGACCAGGGAATTTGGCTCGGAGGAACTGGAGACCTGGATACTCCGTACCTTAGCAATGCCATTCCTCCTTTCCGTGGCTGTATGACTGAAGTCAAATTTGAATCCCATCAGTTTGATATTCTCAAGTCAGCGTTTAAACAGTGCCATGACACAAAAGAATCCTGCAGCAGTGAGTTTGAAGCTGGAGATGGCGAGACCACCAGTTTCAGCACTCCTGATTCCTTTGTATCCTTCCCCACCTGGAGCGGAGCTAGTGGTGCTCCAAGGGCCTTGGAGTTTCTAATGAAAACCACCATTGAGGACGCTTTACTTGTT
This sequence comes from Ptychochromis oligacanthus, assembly GCA_015103295.1. NCBI lineage: Eukaryota > Metazoa > Chordata > Actinopteri > Cichliformes > Cichlidae > Ptychochromis > Ptychochromis oligacanthus. The sequence goes on from VVAS01074037.1 coordinate 6,673, forward strand.
TTCCACCCTGGCCGAGACTCTGACTTCATCGCTGTTGGTGTTGTGAAAGGCCATCTCAAAGCTATACTGAACCTCGGTAGTGGTATGGAGGTCCTGGAGAACACCCAGGTGCAACTGGATGATGATCAGTGGCATAGAGTTAAGATCCAGATCAGTCAGGACTCTTTTGTTCTTAATGTAGACAGCCAGTCTTCCTCCCTTCCTCTTGACCAATCACAAAAACTGGACTTAATTGGAAATCTGTATTTGGGAGGCATCCAGGCAAAAATGAAGGAATTCTTTCATGAAAGTGGACCATTAAGTCACTTATTTGAGGAGGATTTGACAGATGAATCCTTTATTGGGTGCTTGGGGGAAATTAAAGTGAACCAGAAACACAGAAACCTGCAGGATGCTCTGGTGACCAAAGATGTTCATGTTAAATGCGAAGGGGAGGACTATGACTATGATTCAGGTTATTATGACGGAGACTTAACTACAACCTCCCCTCCTGTCCGTATCCGATTTGAAGTTGACTTGAATGAACAGCAGCACTGCTACCCAGCAAATGACTTACCTGAGACATTCAGAAATGTAACAAAGCTTCTAGATGTCACCCCATTACGTGTGCCAGAAGGTCAAGAGGTTTTTCTTGATATCAACAACTTAAGCCCTACATTTGACCTCAGTGCTGCAAGAATCCATCAGTCACAGATTATCTTTACTCTCAAAAGGGATCCCTGGTATGGCTTGGTTGATATGAACATTGACAGACAACACAATAAAAGGTTTTCTCTTCTTGATGTTGTAAATAAGAGAATCAAGTATATGCATGATGGAAATGAAAAGTTTACAGATGAAATCCAACTAGAGGTGGTTGTTCAAAGTAATTTCTACCTTCCAGAATGTTTAAAAACTCCTCACGATTATGTCCTCCAAGTTGAAATTCTTCCAGCTGACGATACACCGCAACTTAGTGGAGAAGAAATCACCATCATTGAAAATGGCCGCACTCGTTTGAGTCCCAGCATCATTAGGATTATGGATTCTGACACCCACTGTGATGAATTAGTTATAACTGTTGCCCCAGAGTATCTCAGGGATGTTGGTTACTTAGAAAATAGAAAGCAACCAGGAGTAAGCATCTCAGAGTTCACTTGCAGGGAGCTGAAAGATGGAAATATTTATTTTGTACACAGAGGCGGTAGTACTGGTAAAATGACCTTGAAAGTGTCTGATGGGCAGTCAGTAAGCTTTTCACTTGTTTTAAAGTTGTCCGTGACACAGCCATATATGACTATTGTTAACAACACTGGCCTTCTTTTGCCACAAGGAAGCAATGCATCCATAGGCGTTCACAATCTGGCTGCTTTCGCTCAAACTCATAATGGAGATATTATGTATAACATCACACAACCTCTAACACTTGGAGAACTACAGATTATGACAAGTGACGGAATGTACAAGCAAGTCACAACTTTTCATCAATCTGATCTAGCTCAACAGCGCCTTAGATACTTCAGCACAGACTCAAGTGACCAGGAAGATACTGTGGTGGAGCGGATTCAGTTCAGTGCTCATTTGGGGCACTTGTCTCTCTGGAACAACACCTTCTTAGTCAAGATTAGCCCTGCTCCAGTGAAAGTTTCTAACTTGGTACCGCTGGAAATGGAGGCTGGTGAAGAACAAACAATCACAGAGCTTCAAGCTGAAGTACCTGGCGAAATCCCAGATCTAAAAACAATTAAATACATCGTCATAAAGCCCCCAACACTGGGTAGTCTCCTGTTGTCAGACAAAGAGCTGGGGGAGGGTGATATGTTCACCCAAAAAGATATTTTGGACAATGCTGTCAGGTACAGGGTCCGAGTGCAAAGAGCTGTGGATACTACAGACCAGTTTCAGTTCAAAGTCTTTGCTGCGGATCGGCACTCTCCTCTGTACACCTTCCCAATCAATATTCTTGCCAGTGCATATGCCCCCGTTTTGACTAACGAGATGCTGGTTGCCTTGCAGGGCAGTGAGCATGCTCTTAACAAAAACTATCTTTGGCTACAGTCTCCGAGTTCTACTGATTTTGTGTATCGGGTTACTCAAGAGCCAAAGCATGGGTGGCTAATAAGGGACTCCCCACCCGGAATGCCTAGATTTGAGGGGGCAATTAGAGTTTTTAGCAATGAAGATCTCCAGCTTGGAAGGCTTATTTACAAGCATGATGGCTCCAAGACAAGCAGTGATGAGTTCTATTTCTTAGCCAGTGATGACAAAGGAGCGGGAAGAGTGAGTGGAGTTTTCAGAATATCAATCCATTCCAAAAACGAGCATGCTCCTGTGAGGATAGTGGATAATATCTTCAATGTGGTCCGTCACGGTCAGCGCCTGCTAACAACAGATGTCATTCAATTTAGGGATGATGACTCAGGTTTTAATGACAGCCAAATTGTCTATGCCCGTGAGGGAATCCTTTCAGGCAATATTGTCTCAACATCAAACCCATCACAACCCCTTTTTCGCTTTACACAAGCCGACCTGCGAGATAAGAAAATCTTATTCATTCACCATGGAGCAGATCGGGAACGCTTCTCACTCCAGGTGTCGGATGGCTTCCACAAGACCACCGCGCTGCTTCAGATCCAAGCAGGTGAGCCCTACCTGCGAGTGGTGAACAACACAATGATTGTCATCGATCATGGAAGCACCAAGACCCTTAATACCACCCTGCTGAGTGCTGACACCAACATGGATATCAGAGACGACAGTGAGATCAAGTTCCACATTACATCCCCACCCAGAGATGGCAGGATTATTGTGAGTGGGATTGAGGGATCAGTGTTCACCCAGGAAGACTTGAGAAAAGGCGTTGTGTCATATGAACACAATTATGAGAGTCTGAGGTCCAAGGACTCCTTCAGCTTCACTGTCCAAGCAAGAGGGCATTCTGAAGAGGGCACATTCAGGATTAAAATATTTAAGCAAGGTTACTTTTCTGTGCCCAAGGTAATGTCCAATAAGGTCATCATCGCCTATGAGGGAGAGCACACCATAATCAGCAAGAATTATCTCAAGGTAATAGTTACTGATTCTATAATTGATAATGATGCTTTTTTTATTATTTACTGGAGATTTTTTTGCATATGAGCTACAGTTAACTGTTTGCTTTGCTGACATTAAAGCAGCACACATTTATTTTTATTCAACAAGAAAGACTACATATATATTTATACAATTTGGCAGTGTTCATATGACTTATTGTCATATGAGCACTATTGAATTATTGTCTTTTTCAAAAAAATTATTTTCTCTTTGTGAAAAAGATCTTTCCCATGAGTCTCCAAGCATACTGTGCTGCTTTTTAACACTGCCTTTAATCTACATTATAACCACATGAAAGGCGGCCTAAATATGACTTTACAGTCACTGCTTTTAATTTGGTTTATGTTCTAAATTGCACTCTATTAAGCACAGAAAACAGAGCACTAAGTATCCCCTGAGGAGCTTCCTGAAGCCCACTGTAATTTATAAGATGAGCCTGCATGCAGTTCATCTTGGAAGCAATTAATGCAGTTTAAATTGTTGATCCAGTCATAGCATACTACATGTATTTAATACCTTGACTATAAAAATAATAAATAATAATAAATAAAAAAAAGATTCCTAAAATCTAATATTCTTCCTTTCATATATTGGTTTCACAGTACTGAACACATATTAAATATGCAGTATTGACTGCACAGTATACATAGTACTGAAATGTGTATTGAACAAAGCCTTGACAGAATGGCCTTTACAAGAGGTAAAATATTGACTTTGTTTCTGGGAGCTTTTCCAATGTGTGTCTGTACAGTGAAATGAAAAGTGGTATGATCTTTTGAAATATTGTCATGTGCAAGCATGGTTCCTAAACACTCCAAGGCTCCATGCAGGCTCCAGATTAAAACTTCTCAAAGCGGGATGACCATAAATCTGCCTGTGCGTAAAACTGCAGCATGGCTCCAACTGTTGCCAAATGTCACAAATATCTATTTAACTTTCTGTTCACAATGCTGTCTAACAATGTGTCTCAAATCAATATGAGACACTATTGCAGGATCATTAATTATACAACAGTAACTAAAAATACCTTTGAGCTGTTTTAATACAACAAATGAACTAGTGTACTTAAACTTGTGCAGCTTATTGTGTCTGTTCAAACAGACCAACAACAAGGCAGCTTTTAAGCACTGCCAGTGTCAAATGATAACTGTTTTCCAAAGTTTTATTAGCTCATTTGATTGCTTTCGCCAACTGTTGGGGTTTGTGCAATCTTCTGCTCTGAGTAGAACAAAATATATCCAAACTATACTTCCAATTTTTAAGAAGTTGTTTTTATGCAAAAGATTTAAACATTTCTTTTACATATAAAACACATTTAGAACTTGTGCATGTAATGCTACAAATGTACGGTCTCCAGGTTTATCATTCTAAAAAATTAACAGAATGCATCTTTGCCTTTTAGGTGGAGCAAGCTGATATTTTGCCTAGTGAAATGGTGTTCACAATCAAAGAACCCCCTCAGCTCGGTCATGTGGTCAAGCTGACAAAAAGCTCGGACACCACGGCGTCACCTGTCCTGGACTACATTCGCTCCTTCACTCAGGAAGACATCGATCAGGGGCACGTTCTCTACGTGTCTGCACCCATCCAGGTTTTATTTTCTTTTTTCTTTTTCTTTCTCTCATTTAACTTATTGAGCTGTAATTAATTAGATGCAGCAGCTTGTTCCCTTCCATATTCACAATGAAACTAAAACTAGACGAAATTGAATGGAAGCTACAAGATTTAAGGTACAAGGTTTTTCTTTGAATATCAATAAATTATTTCCTGCATTCATCTCGTTCAGGGAAATGATGCCTTCACGGTGGACGTCAGTAATGGTTTTACCACAGCGGAGGACCTGCGCATCTCTGTGGACATCGTGCCCCGGTTCATCCCCATCCAGACCTTCAACTTTACTGTGAAGGAGGGCCTTGGCAGAGCAATTAATACAGAGATTGTAAACATTTCACATCCCTTCTACAGCTCCAAACACATTGAATTTTTGGTGGAAGAGCTACCGCAGCATGGGGACATCCGCTCCTTGGATGTAGACGAGCTTTCTTACTTTACATATGATGAGGTACGCATACAAAATACATAATTAATGAGCTCTTGTGCTCTATGTGTTTTATTTTGGCATTCATTATTTCCAGTACATGTACCAATGATGTACTTCCATTAAATGTGAATATCTGCCAGAAATGTCTAACCTGCCAGCATCATGAGGAACTAGCACATAGAGGAGTACTCGTAGAAGAACAGGCATCTTAGATCCTTGGGAAGTGTGTTTTGAATTTCCATTCAAAATTCTAACATTTGTTGTTGCCCTGCTTATTGGCAGGAAGATGCAGTGCAAACTTTTTATTTACCAAATGACTGCTTTCACCAAATGGTTAGCTTATGTGCAACACATGTATTGCCAAGTGCACCAAAACATTTGATTTTCAGTATAACATTGTAAAGATTAAATTGATTGAATCTTCTTTTTTTTCCTAGGGATGGTGTCTGTACAAAGAACATGAATGTCATTTGGCCAAAGATTCATATATTTTGTCACACTGGGTCTAAAATATAAAAATAAATAAATAAATAATCAGTGGGTAGTATAACATCTTTCTCAGGCTAATAGATCAGGGCAGTTGTTCAAGAAGGATTACCACAACAATGCGTCACTTTGGAACTTTTCTCAGTGCTGTTTGGATTTGTGTTGCATACCAGATGGAGAGAGGAGAGAGAATCTGGGAGCTTCTGCAGCACAGCTAGCTGGTCTCCCTCCATGTGGTTCAGACACCCCAGCTTTAGGAAAATATGAAAAATGTATGAGTAGTTACCGGTGGAAAAACCTCATGCATTCTGAATGGACCGCATAGTTTAGTGGAGCTAGTTAGACATATATCTTATAGCTCCTACATCTAACCCAGTACTCTGCTGTGCTTTGCTGAAGCATTGTGGAAAAACTGACGATGCCTTTGGATCGCCTGAAGCCAAAATAAACTGGCTTGGTGAATTCCTATAATAATGTGTGAGTGCACATAAGCTCTCCCACACTTTGCTACTGCCAGACTCACTCATATTGTCTCTTTAAGTTTCTAATGTGCAACTCCAGTGAGTCTGGAGCAATGAAAATAGCTATCAACATCTGCCACCATGAAAATGTCAGAGAAAAAAAAAGTCTTTATTTACAGTTTTCTTTATACTTTTTTTTTTTTTGCCCTATTTGTACTTTTTTTCTGTGTTCTCTAAATGTTATATTCAGAGACTGCAATGCAGTAGGTTATCCTAAATAGAATCTGCACTTAAGAATGCATGTCCAAGCCTCACTTTATGCATTTTGTAAATCAAACCATTAAAGCCATTAATTCCTCTAAAATTAAAGCTGTGTATATGCCTACATTTCAACAATGTAGAAAAAAAAAGAATTCTTGTAGCCACTGAGATTGGCATTTTGGCCTGCACCAGCTTGCGTTTCTTTAGACAGAAGTGACTGTGTTTAAATGAGAAGGTGCACTAAGTTGGTGTGGGTAGCAAATCGCTTCCAAAGTCTGTTTGAGTCCATCACATGGACACAAATATCTGCTAAGTAGTGGTAATAATTAAGTAAAATAATACATGAAATCAACTTAGAGGAAAAAAAACAGCACCGATTTGCCTTTTAGCACAATTAACCACACAGCAAGCCATATTATTTGTTAGGTCACTGTAAAATACTGCAAAACACAAAGTCGAGAGGTCCAGTTCAATGACTCGACTCAGATGAGGTGACGCTCAGTAGACAGCTTGCGGCTTGTAGCCACCTGGGTCGCCTCCCACCTGTCACTCTAAGCAGCCATGCTTTTAATTACTCACCTAAGACCAAAACTGTTTTTTTCTGCTTGGGTGTAAACATTTTTATTTCTGCTGTAAAGTGGGGAATTTAACATGAGAGTCCAAAGGGACTGACTCACTTTTGGAGCCAGCCTCAAGTGGCTGTTCGAGAAACTGCACAGTTTTGGGCATTTGTTTAATTTTTTCGTCCCCAGAGGCTGCCGCTTGGTAAAACTGCTTTTTTTCTGCTAAGTTCAATGCTTTTGGAAGATCAAGTGGGAAAGTCCCCACTGTCACTTGGGAATGGACACTGGACTTATTGGTAGTAGTGCTGCAATAAAGACAACACTTAGGGTAGTTCACCAAGGTTATGTAAGCCTACAGTAATGCAGAGGGGTCTGCTGTGAGAGAAACTGTGACTCATGCAGATTCACATGAACGCCTACCACAAGAATGTAAATTAACTTTGTGTGCCACTTGGCCCAGATGTGTCACACGAGAATCTGTCATATACACATCCAGTAACATGAAACACTTTGTTTTAATATGTATTTGTTTTAATCAGGTTCAGCTTTCCATCATTTCTCCATTTGGTCTCCCATAACCTATTAGACTCCACATTGTCTTCTTCACAAAGGGCATGCTTTCTGAACACAGTTAGCACGCCTTTGCAGTTTATATTCCAAAGTACAGTAGCCATGCAGACCAAGAGACTTTTCATCAATCTAAAATTAGAGTTAAATAAAGTCTGCAGCTAGTAATCAACACAACCATACACATCAGCCTTACTGACTTGGCCAAGTGTCCAATTACCACCAACTGTTTATTGTTCCAGCAAGCAGACTGATTGTCTCTCTGACTTTCCCTGATCAGTAATGATGATGAGGGTTGTTATTCCAGAAGGATGCCAGTCATATGGAATCCATTTGGCAATTCCTGCTCTCTGAAGCAGGTCCCCTCATCTCAGTGGCCTTCTGGCTTTTTTTGACTGTTCTCTTTGCAGAGAAGCATTCAGAATATATAAATTTGTCAAAAAGTATCAGTGAAAAAGGATGTTTAGTTAGATTATTTGATCCAGACTACAAAACTTTGAAACAAGAACATAGCAAGCAGGGGAACCAGAGATCTGTTCTCTACAAGCTGAAAGGTGAAGGGATTTGCTTGGCCCAGACACAGGTGCTGTTTTTTTATGTAGTTCACTTGACAATGGATGACTGATTCCATTCTGCATCTGGTTTCTCTCAAGGTTTTATCTCACAAGGGAGATGTTCCTTGCTGCCGCTATCAGACTTTTAGGACTGATCTTAGGCCTTTGTCTCACAAGTTTAAAAACCTGAATTAAATTATCTGGTTGGGGAGGGGGCGGGGGGTAATACCATGTATGCTATTCACAGAAGATTTTCTCATCTTTTGGTAATGCAAACCTTTCAAAGAAATAGTTTGGGGACATATTTTCAACTACTTTCTTTATGTCCAATATATTTTAGACTACATGCAGGAGATGGTTAGTTTGGCTTCACATAAATAACTGTCTAAAAGAAAAAGTCTATCAAAAAAAAAAAAAAAAAAAAAAAAATTAACAAAATTTTTATATCCAAAAAAAAAAAAAAAATTTTTTTTTTTAATCAAAACAAAATCACTGTTTTTATTTTG
>VVAS01074045.1:4470-18759 GCA_015103295.1 Ptychochromis oligacanthus
AGAACTGTGTGCTGAGTAATATCGCTCTGAGTGTTGTCACGATTTACAGTTTTACTTCATATGTCAGGAATATTCTAACTCCATGTGTTCTGTTTCTGTTGAACTTTTATTTTAATAAAAGTGAGAGAAAAGTCCTAAAAATATCTATGATTATTTTTTATCATTAAGGCAAGGACTCCTTTAGCTGATTTCACTCACATTCACACTCTCACATCCTTTGCTCATTCTGTTGCACGTTGCTGTTACTGCTGCTGCCTCCACCTGGCATCCACCTGTAGGGTCTCAATCTACCATATGTTTCCCTGAGGGGGAAGTTATTAATGTTTCCTTGAGCAGAGCAGCGAGGTCAGAGCTTAGATTAAAAACATAAATGCTGTACATATTCTGAATTTACATAATCTATTCCACGTGCGTTTCTGGCTGAACTGAGACTGAGTATTCTCAGAGATATAAAACAAGAAGTCAAGTCTTGAAAGGTCTTAAAAAGCTCAATGTCAAAGCAGCAGAAGATCCTGGAAAGTCTTGACTTCTTTGATTTCAGCAAAACCTTTCTTTGGACATGAGGGCAAAAACTGCACTGTAGACAGCCAGATGTTAGTGCTCCAGTCAGACAGTCACAAGCGAAGCCAAAAATATTGATATTATTGCAACAACAGCAAATGCACATCTCTTTGGGCCTTTAAAACAGCAACATGTGACTGACGGTTTAATTCGTTATGCAATCGTTGTGATCAGACAGCCACACAACAACCACTCCAAGTACACAGACTACAATTACTGGTGCCCATTAATTAATTACAAGCAAGGCTTTTATGCCATTTATGTTTATATTGGGGAACTTATATGTCAAGACTGTCACAACTATCACTTCTCTGCCCCCCAATGTCACCATTATAGCCCTGTGCTGTGGACACATCAGTGTATTAATGAGTTAGCTCAGTGGGGTAAGAAATTATCTCCTTATTCAAAGGTCACGAGTTTGACTTTTCCTCATGGCTGGTTATTTGTTCATAAGTGTCTATCTCTTCTCTCAAGCAAGAATGTTTTATTGGTTTCATTTTGTTCTAATTGATAAAAGCATAATACAAAACCACCTGTGTCCAAATCAAGGCCCAAAGGCCAAATCTGGCCTTTTGCAAATTTTAATCCAGCCCACATGTCACTTTTGGTTCTTATTAAATTTTGGCCTTTCTAGTTGTAGCTAGCAAGTACACACCTGCACACCTGCAAATAAAGCGAACTAGATAGCTAACAAAGCACAATATGTTTTTTTAAGCTCAGTCACAAAGTGATCAAGCTGTTTCAGAAGGCTAGGATATATGGTTCAGGTAAACTACATGACTAAATGTTTTAAAGGGTAGTAAACCTACTTCGTGTACTTGTTAAGGCCTGTATGTCAAACAAAAGGCTGTATGACATATACATGCTCAGTTAGCAGCTAATTGTTCAATTAAATTGGCTACAATTTGGCTATCTTGATCAATCAGATATGAAGTGGACAGTGCCATATGCAAGTGTAAATGTTGTGATCCAGTCGCTGGTGATCTGAGATACATTTGGCCCCACATATTTTGTTGTGTAAAAGCTAAAGTGTCCTGAAGTCTCCCCAACAATGACATAACGGAAAATATTTCATCAATAAGGGACTTTTTTGGTCCCTTTTCTTTGTGTACTTCGGCGTTCTGCAAGTTGCAAATGACTGTCATTCCAATCTAAACAGTTGGTATAGCCTTCTTGAAACATTTTGGGGTTCTGTTTTGCCAACCCTTCCTAAACAAATCTGGTGCTTGATTGGCAACAGACCAATGTAATTATATGCAGGGCATTCTGGCCTTTCTAGAGGAGTCGAGGTAAACAGTAATGAATTCTGTCCTCTCATGATCTGATGCCAAGACACACTATAAAATCGAATGTAAAAAGCATCTTAAGATTTTTTTTAATGTTTTTGTATGTGTGTATTGTTGTCTTGTGTGTATTTAGGATAGTTTTGTTTAAGTTTTTGTGTCTTTGTAGTCCTTTGTAGTCAGTCACTTCACATAGAGTTTCTGGCCCAGGGACATTAATTGAGTTATACCTGGAAAGTACTGACAAATCTGGGATATGCATGTTTATAAATTCACTTAGCTCCAACAGTAAATACTATTTGTATGCCCTATTGTTTGCTTTCCATCATTCCTCAGCCACTTTGGCAGTTAAAATAGTATTAAAAATGTCTTTAAAAGTCATTATGTCACCCATGCAGAAACCCTGCAGAAACCCTGCACAGTGAATGTATTTATTAACAATAACTAGCTTATTATATCTAACTGAACTGAACTGGTTTGACTGAGTCTGGTCTCGGAGCTCTTTACTGACATCTGGAAATATTTCTTGTCAATGTTCAGCGTGCCATTATGTTATTTAACTTGACCTCTTTGGGTTTTCTGTTCTGCCTTCATCACACTCCTGTGTTTGCAGCCGCCCTGCCATGCCATCTTCTACTCTGCTCTGCCAGTTTGTTTGTTTACACTGGAGAGGAGTGGACTTCCCCTCCACGACTTGGCTTGTGGAAGATGACCTGTTTTCTTTCAATTTCACTGGCTTTCTGCAGCAACATTTACCCAACAGTTGACACAGTGAAAGTGAAAACAGTGCCTTCTCCTTTCCTTTCCTTTCCTTTCCTTTCCTTTCCTTTCCTTTCCTTTCCTTTCCTTTCCTTTCCTTTCCTTTCCTTTCCTTCCCTTTCCTGTAGACTCACATGCACTGTTTGTCCACCCAAGATATTTGGTTGACTTTGCTCTGAAGTGTACCAGTGGTGCAGTTCAGTACTTAAACACTGGTGTAAAACTGTTTTTTTTTTTGGTCCAGTGTAGCCTCACAGCCCCATCACATATCCTTTCACTGAACCCTTCCTGTAGGCTTAAAAAACTGAAAGTGACCGTGGTGAATCCATGGAAATTTGGATGGCCATACGGATGGCATTTTAAAAGCTTGATGTGATATCTGTGAGACTAAATATCTTAAAAATGCACCAGATAAGTTTAGTATCTGGCGTAAAATATATTTTTATATCCAAGTCATCATTTCTATTTTTAAATACTGCTCTATAGTCCACTGCCAAAGTGGCCTCACTGTGACAGATGGTGCAATTTCATCTAGATTTCCTCCATGTTAGGGAAACAAAACAACGGTATTACCAAAAAACAACACTTTTAAAACCTTTATTTTAAGGGGCTGCACTCAACAACTTGACAAAAATGTTCGTAAAGAGTCACTCTTTAAAGCTTCCTAGCACTTATTGTTTAATCTATCCTTTTTGGTTCAATGTCATTTTGGTTGAATGTTGCTGCCCTCTTTTGTCCTTTCTACTTCCAGCTGCAGCAGACAGCTGTTTTTAGCACAGAAACCCACAGAAAACAGGTGCAGCTGGGTGCTCAGCAGGCAGACAGCAAGCAGGTGGACAAAGTGAGTCACTAGCAGGTGAACCTGGAGAAATATTTAGCAAATAATGAAACAGATGATTCCCCTTGGAGTTGGTGGAGAAAACAGAGCTTAAAGAGAGGGAATATTAGACTTACCCACTGAGTGCCTCCATAACTGAGACAAAAGTGGCCAGTTGTCAGTTACTGCAGGTTTACACATGTAAAACGCTGATATCTGACAGTAGTTGACTGAGGACATAGTTTAATCATTCAAGGAAAATGCTGGGTTACTTTACTGTGCTGTAACCATGAGAAAGGCATATAGTTTGTGAGGATGACCTGAAATTGAAAAAAGGGAACGAGTGAAAGAGACCGGAAGTGTGTGTGTGGTCGTGAAAAGGAGAGAGAAAGTCATTCAGGCTCATTGACACACACACGGACATTTGAGAGTGCGTGAGAAAAAGCAAGTTTTTGGGAGGAAGAAAGTGAGAGCGAGCAGAAACCACACGTGGTTGCATTTTCCTCTTGTTTGAACTTGTTCTGCTGTGCAGACAGTTTTTGATGGATACAAACCTTGAAGTCTGTGAGATGTGACAGGAGATCGCCTGAGAAGAGCAAAAAGAGCCATAAAGGTCTTTATGAAGTATAAAGCAGCTCAGCACTGGTTAAAATGACAATTGTGGTTTTAAAAAACTCAGATTTTCTCAGTTTTCTGCTTAATTGGAGCATATGTAAACACATACAGAATCTAGCTGGTCTAACTGATGCCAGCTTGTCTTCAATCTGCAAACTGTTGCATGTGCATATGACAGATGGAGAGAGAGAAAGAGCGGTAGAGAGAGGTAGAGCATGTGTGGCTTCCTGTCAACACCATCCTCTCACTTACTGAGTCATTAGCAACTCTCAAGCCTAAAGTTATGTTTGTTTTGAATGAGTCTAGTGAGACTAAGCTAAACTTTAATTTATCTAAAGGGGACCTATCATGCTATTAATGTCTGCTGCCATCTTGGCAAGGTCACTCCTGAAGAAGAGATTTTTAATCTCAGTGAGGCTTTTACATCGATAAATAGAGGATATCATAAAAAAAAAAATACTAATTTCCAGCTCTGTGTTTTGATTCTTGGACCCTACAAGAGTAGCTTTAGAAAATTTATCTTATACTGTGCCTTAATGCAGGCCCTTAGTTCATCAGCTGTCTGAAATCATAGGCTGTATACTAAAGATGAATGTAGCCACTGTGCCATCCCCTGCTGGGTTTGGGCTCCCCATTTTAAAGCCTCAACATTGGCATTTTGGCTGTTGCCACTGTGTTTTTTGTTTGTTTGTTTGTTTGTTTTGTTTTGGGTTTTTTTTAGCCTGAAGTGACCATATTCGGACCAGAGGGTGGAGTGTTTGATTAGCAAGGTGCATCCATAAACTGCATGGATACACCGCACATAAACACATATCTGCTTGTTAATGCAGACTAAAAAAAATACAAAACCTAAGGTACAAACTTATTGGACAACATGTATCACACAAAAACATATTATTTTTCAGGTAATAATAATTAAAAAGCCTAACTAGTGTAGTTGAAGCATAGCAGACACTGGCACCTGTCAATCAAAGCAACCATGTCCCTAACTTTAAGCGTCCCAATCATTGAGCAATTGAAAATGAACCATTTTTTGTTTTGTTTTGTTTTGTTTTTTGTCAGTTTGTAAACATGCTTTTTAATACTGTAAAGTTGTGCATTTTAACATGGGAGTCATGGGGACTGACTGCTCAGCCTCAAAAGGCGACTGGAGGAACTGCAGTTTTTGGCATTTATGCAATGGCTTCATTTTTTTTAACCCCAGAGGTTGTCATTTGTCTGAAACAAGTCATTTTAGCTCCCTTCCACCTCATAGGTTTGAACATAAGTTGGGTGGGGCTTTGTGCTCACACTCAGAGCTGTGTGCCTGAAATGACCTTATTAGGATATCCCCTCTCTTTGACATCATACCAAGCCAAGAATAGAAAAAAACTGCCTAGGACTGAGCATTTAGAGCCATCTGAAGATGAGTTTTTAGCCCACAGGTATTACTGGTACATACACTGACCTCATTACATGAAACTTTTGTCGTGTTCTATATGAACATACACCATCGTAACAGTATATATGTGGCAAAAAATAAAGAAGCATAATATATCTACTTTAACACGAAAAAAGCAACAAAAAAAAGAAAAATTAAAGAAAGGAGGGAAAGTTAAAAGTAAACAGAAAAGAAAAAAGGAGCTGAGCCAAAACCATAAAACACAACAAGGAAGGAAGAGAGCGCAGAGGTCAGATCCATTTTTAGGATTTATTTAAAAAATAATAAAATTAAACTCCATTTAAAACTTACTCAGTAAAAGTACAGAAGCATACTAAAACAGGCTAAGTAAAACAACTATTGAATTGACAATTGTGATAGATTGATGTGTAAGAAGCAGTTTATTGTTGCACCTGTTGATGAGCTATTACAGCGTAATACACAGCTGCATTAAGCTATAAGCTTGGTTTGGGGTCCTTGAAAGGGTCACAAGATTAAATCTAAGCGGTTACAATGCGATGGTAAAGCTCTCCTCCACACATTTCTCTAATTATCGAGTCTAGGTCAAGTAATTATTATCAGATAAGTAAATATGAGAAGAAATTATAAGGTACAGTTCACATAAATGTGTAACAATATTTGTGTCTAACTTTGGTGTGCAATATTTATAAAGTAAAATCAAATGGAAATACTTAAGTAAAAGTGTATTGTAATAGAAGTAGAATACTTGCACAAAGGACTGAAAAGGGAAAACTGAAATGCTATAGAATGAAAGAAATGAATCGTCAAAGGAAAAAAGAATGACAGCTGGGAAGAAAATGAAACTTGCAGAGGAGTTTTAACTGAGATGTAAAGCAGAGAAAGATGGATATTGACAAAGCAACGGAGGGAAAGAAGGGAAAGGAAAGTAGTGAAAGTGTATGTGCATGTGTGTATGTTTGACAAAAAGAGAGGGGGACAGAGGGGGTGAAATCAACGCCGGAGACAGAGGTTAACCAGTTCCAGGTTTCTGTGTGCATGTGTGTGTGAATTTGCTCTGTCAGTCATTTGAACTGCAGCCAGCTGTTAACACCCTCATCAATATCCCATTTCGCTGCTGTCTGGAGAAAACCCGGTAACTCTGCAGAGTCGTTTTCTGAATAAAATAAGTCTGGCATCTTTTCATTATAATGTATCCTTTTTCTCTCTTTAATCTAACAATCTACACTTTAAGTTGTAACCTCGTTTTGACCTCTAACCATTTGGTGTAGTGTGCAGTGCTTTCCTGAACAAGATCTGATTAGTGATCACTAACACATGACATACTAAAATCAAATTAAAGGCATTTTTAAAACATCGTTTACATCAACTAGAAGGCATTTTACCTCCATCGCCGAGTGTTTTATGGCTTCCAGTGGGTTTTTTTGCCCCTTACTGATTAGTATGCCACTGCTAAATCCATATCTATTTAGTCTGTGTCTTTATTATTTCCAAGAGCCCAACATGGACTCATCTATTTGCTCATTTTGTTTGAACAACAGAAACTCAACAGAAGCATAAAATGTGACATAGTAGCTGATGGAGTTTTTTCAATTTTGCTAGGAAAATTATTAAAACAAACAAAAAATATTTAAAAAATTTATTTTCTATCAATAGACCACTTGATTGCATACACTACACATTTCCATTACGGCTTGTATTCAGTATCTTTTAGACCCCCTATCTATGAACTCTTTTTGAGTGTATTCACTGTACATGTACTTCTGATTTAGTACTTAGTAAGCATGAACCTAATTAAATTTTGATCAAAGGTTACCAGCTATAACTGTGGCTAGTTATTATTATCCGTATCGATTTTTCTGCTCATTGTGCTCATAGATTTATGAATTGTCAAAAACAACACAGCCGTGTAAACGTCACACTACCCAAGGTGACAAGTTCAGGTTACATGACTTAACAGGATAAGCAATACAAGAAAAGAAAGTGTGTTTAACTAAAGGATTTCTCATAACATCTGGATACTGGACTCAAAGATAGTGCCCACTCAAGCCTACAAAATGGCTCACCTGATGACAAAAAAATTATTTTCTTTGTAGGAAATTAAAGTTTGCTGCACACTGAAAACAGAACAAAATGAGTTCAAAGAGCAGAATGATCACACATACTTAAACTCCATCCACATATAACATGATTCGCTTGTCACTCTTCACTTTATAGTTTAATGGTTGGATACTAGTAGAAAAGTGAAGCCAAAGCAAAAGCCTTAAACCTGCATTCTTTCTAGTGGCCAACTGTGGGAGACTCCTCTGGTTGCAAAAAGAAGCCAGATTGCACAGACGTTTATGAGGAAATGACCCTGCTGCTCACTTGACCTTTAACTTCAGTAAACATATTCCTGATGAGTTTGTGGTCCCAGTTGTATTTTAAGTCTTATTTTATACAATGTGAAGTTAATTTTGTAAATTATGGTCGCCATCAGTGTCCAGAAGGAAGATAAAGCACTTAAGGCTTTACAGTGTGATTGCAGTCAGATCCACACCTCACTCGTCACTTCGGGTTTCAAAACATCAAAATAATGATGACGAAAAACCAACCAATGGGTCACGTCATGGTGACTATGTCCATCTTATATGTACAGTCTGTGGTCTCAGCTCTATAGAGTACTATATGTGAGCGTGCAAAGTCCCACCAATTCCTACCATTCACTTTATAGAAGTTATATCAGTGTTTCGATGTATGACTGCATTAATGTATACATTGTGTGTGCATATGCAAGGTCCTGACCCTAACACATCCTACAGCCTTGTCAACTCTGAGGCTTACCTAACCTCCGACCTCAGCCTGTGTACACACTTCTAACACACACACACTAAGATGAATTTGTGTGTGTGTGTGATCATCTCACTTAAAGCCCTGGCGCTGCCAAACATAACTCCACACCACCAATCTCTGTGCTTGTGTGTGTGTGTTGTTCACCTAAACATCTGTTAGGTGAAGGAGCCAGTAAATCACACACTTCACTGGCAGCCAATCAGCAGAGAGGGAGAGGGTAAAGAAGGCTTGAGGGCGAGTGTAGCCCAGGAGACACACAGAAGAGGAAGAGGAGGAGGTTAGAGAGAAGGAGAGACAGACGAAGAAAATGACAGAGAGGAAGAGAGCCAGGGAGGAAGGGTTGCAGTTGCAGAGCTGCCATGCCCGGCCTGTAAGTGATTTAATTTTTTTCTTTTTCTTGTGTGCACGTGTTGCAAGTGTGTGAAGAAATGTAAGCCGAAGTTAAAGTTTTTCTTTCTTTTAAGACAAGATGTGATCCAAGCTGTTGCCAGGTTATTTCAGAGCAAGTTTGCTTGGCAGGCTGAAGTAAAATGATGTTTAACTTAGCTGTTTGTAATGCTTTCTGCTGGCTTTACGCCAAGTGGAGGGAGTAAAACATCTGACAGAGAGTTTGAACTGGCTTAATGGAGGTCATTTTTGTTTACTTGTTGGTTTTGGAGGGAAAGACTTTTAAGGCTTCTCACTCTCTTCCACCGAATTAACCCTTCAGCTCCTACTTCTCTTTGTTTGGTCTGCTTGAAACAACATGCAAATATTAGCTTATGACTGTGAGTCCTACATTTATGGCTTTCATTTGGCTTGTGACAAAACATCCTCTCCTTTCCCCAAAAGAGGAAACTTTAGAGGCAAAACAAAAAGCATATTTTTGTTTCATCAGTGTTTTCTTTTCTTTTCCCCCTTTTGAGTACTTCCAATTTCATCTTGTGGCCCTTCGTAAAGGTTGTTTAAAGGTTGGAGACCATTAAGGTACAGAAGTTAAATTTAAACCATTATTTCTCTTGTTTTATGCCTTTAGAACAATCATCTTTGACAAGAAGTTTATGCCAACCTTCATGGATTGTTGTTTGGACATCAACTGTCATCACAGAAAACTTTATTTCTGCTTCAGAGATTTTGAAAACAACCACAAAGCTTGAGCTTCTTTTCATAATGCTAGCCCTTTGTGGAGGTCTTGTACAACTGTCATGCCCTGAGGTTGGAACAGTGTGTGATAAATTTTTAAATACTGGAAACGAACACCAAAGTATGACGAGTTGAAAAGTTTGGTACATTTTGGTTTTGACCAAAAAACAGCCAAACTGTAATTTTGTTTTCTGTTTATTTGTGTCTTTGTTTATTGAAAAGTTTGAAAAGTTTAATCCAACAGTCTATTGGGAACAACACCAGATCATCAAAGTATTATACTATAAAGTTAACATCAGTTAATTTTTATTTTGATCATATTCACTAATCGTTCAACAGGGTGCAGAAGGTTTTGTTCTGTGAATATGTTTATAAAAAGAAAGAACTGGATTTTGGTATTACCATTAGGTTCATAAGTTTTTGGACAGTGACACATTTTTTTGTAATTATGCCTCTGTACACCACTATAGTGGGTTTTAAATCTGACAAACATGATGTGATTGAAGTGCAGACTTTCACCTTTTATTCAAGAGATTTAATAAAAGTATTCAATTTTACTGTTTAGAAATTAAAGCCATTTTATGCATAGTCCTCCATTTTCAAGTAATTTCAAGAAGCTCAAAAATAATTGACTGTTTCATGGTCAAGTGAGGTCTGCACTGCCGGATAACAGTATCTCATCAATGGAAGGGATATATGGCTGTTTTTCCTGCTTTTCTTGTCGCTGAAACCCCACACCACCAACTAAAAAATGTGTTACTAACTGGGAAAACATCACCAAAGCACCACTAGCACAGTATTACAAAGACTGTTTGGTTGCTTTATATTCTAACTTGTGTTTTCTGGAAAATGGAGGCTTGGACTATGTTGAAATTTAAAGCTCCTCATTCACAATTTTTTACACAGGCTGAGACGGCACACCAAAGGCTACCCAGTCCACAGCTTTTTTTGGTGGAAGATCAACATTTCCACTCACCAGAAAGTCCAGCAATAACTTGCTAAATATGTAAACAAGTGGAAAACAAGTTACCAGGATTACCATCAGGCTTGGGTGTATTTTTAAACAAGAGGCCCTTTTTTTGGTCACTTGGGTTGTATTAAAACTTTTCCACTGGCCAAATGTCTACCTAATATTGGAAAACTACAACAAATGACCAAATTATGACGCTACAATCAGGTGAAACACTTTGGTTTTGTCCTTAAACAGCCATCAGACACATGTTGTTTAGTCCATTTCATTATAGGAGCTCTCAGGAGAGCTTCGTGGAAAACACTGATTGCCTTTCTTTAACGTGTCCCTTGGCCGCGATCGATGCTAATGAAAGAGCAGTGCTACCTATTGACAACGTGGAAGGGGGTCTTAACTGCTCTTTTAATTGCAGTGTGTGTGTGTGTGTGTGTGTGTGTGCAGTGTTGAGCAATGCAGGGTTCATCTGCAGGTCAGGGTCAGTCACACTCATAAAGTGGGTGTGGCTTAAGGAATGGCTCATTGATTAGGTCAGGGGGGTGAGGGGTCAGAGGTCGAGGGGGCGGCACGGAGAGTGAAAACGTTGACCAGGCCAAGGGGTTCGTCATAGTTCAAAGTCGTAAGTCACAACATTACAACCGCTCTCCTTCAGTCTTTTTGCCCCCTCCTGCTGTTATTTGTCCTTAACATAAAAACGCACATCAAACTTAGAATATGCATATTTCAATTTCATGTGAGGATGTCAGGCAGTCTGATCTGTTTTATTTGTATAGATAATACAAATATTTATTTGTATAGACACATGGAAAGAGTTTCACTCCAGAGGTCTTACAGTTTTGAATTTTTATTAGTTTTTATTTAGTTTTCAATTCAGTTTACATTCATTTGGTTTCGTGAGTGGATTTGATCATTTCAGTTTAGTTTTTATTCTATAAAAATGTTTAGTTTTAGTTAGTTCTTTAATAATTAATAGGGGTCTTTGTCCCCTATTAATAATTAATTATTGTAAAGTGCTGAACAGGTGTTACAGCACAAAACCTGCGTGAAGACAGATGATTTAAAAAATGTGCTTTCAAATCCTCTTCAACATAGCTGTGTTGAAAACTTTGGCCAAATATGAAACGGAAGAGATTTTCCATATATTTTTATTTTGTTTTACAGTACCAGTCAAAGGTTTGGACACTCACCCATTTTGACTTAGTTTTGGAAGTACCTAATCTTGTTTCAATAGAGTTTTTCAAAAGTTTCAAAGGTTTCATTTTTATTTCAGTTAGCTAACATTTTTTCACACTTAGTTTTAGTTTTTAATTTAATTTCAGTTAACTATAATAAACTTGCTTCATACAAAATAAACAATAAAACCAGAAATGAAAAATATAACTAGGAAAATCACTATTATATTGAAACAGGCAAATAAACAAGATAACAAACATATTAAAAAATATTAGGGATAAATAAAACCCTTTACCCTGTAAACCTATGGAAGAAAGAGAGACATAAATGAAGTAAGACAAAAACTTGGAAATAATAAAAGCAGATGTCTGATACGATACTGATGAAGAAAATGAACATCTGCTCTGAATCTACCTTGAGATCAATTTTATGTAATGTGGACCTGTTAATATAATTTTTATTTTTGATTAGTTTTTATTCCTTTTTTATTATTGGTTTCTTTTCAAGTTTATGGAGCAGATTTTCTTGTTTCACTTTAGTATTTAGTTTCAGTGTTAGTTTAGGCTTTTTAATTTTTATAATATACAGGTTGTTTGTCAGAGGCAAAATGTAAGTTCAGATGAGGCATCACAATACAAAGTCGCAGTTGACTCACAGTCATGGAGACATCCCAATGTAAACACCAAAGCCTCATCAAGCTAGTTAAAGACATTCCCTCTACATATTTATTTATTTATTTATTTATGTTAGCTTTGGAAGTAAACAATATTGTTTCAGTTTTGTTCAGTTATAGTTTAGTATAATAACCTTGATGTGAACATGGCTGTAATAACA
The DNA here is from genome assembly GCA_015103295.1 of Ptychochromis oligacanthus. NCBI lineage: Eukaryota > Metazoa > Chordata > Actinopteri > Cichliformes > Cichlidae > Ptychochromis > Ptychochromis oligacanthus. Next base: position 16,833 of record VVAS01074045.1, read on the forward strand.
AACATCTTTCTAAATATTTCCAGGCACATTAACAGCACAAACTGTTAAACTATTTGATAGAGGCGCTTTGCAAATACACAGCTTCTTCATAGCCTAGCAAAACATAACTTCACAGAACCTCTAAACTATTTAAAACGGATTTTAAATGTGTTTTAAAAGCCCCAGGGTGCACTTCATTCTCATTTTTCTTTGTTTTTAACCAAATTTTGAATCGTTATAATCATATCTACTTAATGAATTTGAGGACTTTTTCTTTGACAGAAAGAGTCACACACTGATATAAAGTTGAAAAGTACATAGTTTTGTGGTGTACTTTGGGATCAAACATACCGGTTAACCCCAAAAAATCTTATCCAGTGTAGCCGTGGAGTGAAAGCTTGAATGAGGCTCAACAAAGTGGAAGCCTTCCAGCTTAAATGCTGCCAACTGGCCTAATTACTGTGTGTTTTATAGATTGGAAGGTAATTTCAAACCTCACAGTTATCACATTTTTACTGATTGCAGCATAAATAACGATGTTATATGTTGTAAAACAATATGTGAGAACTTAAACTTGCACTCAGTCCTAATGTAGAGTAAGATTATTAAAAGTGGGTTTGTTGCCTTTGAGTCAGCTGGTAGCTGCGTGGGCAGAAAACAAAAGACAAATCCTTATGTGGCACCTGATTGTAATGGCCCCAGGTAATGTGGAGTATTCAAGGCTGACCAGAAGCTCCATAAATAGAGGCTGTGGTTTCATGTATTTTCAAACATTTCATTTCATGGTCGGAAGTCTGTCCCTCCAGCAAATAATGTATATATCCAACATAGTCTCACGGCAGTTCCTGAAAGAGCCACAGCCTCTAATCTGGACACAAATTTTCCATTTTTTTTCATGATCCGATTTGTATCCTTGTACATGAAATTAATATTTTACATTTTAAAGGGTGAAAACATACTTACTGGACAGGCAGGAAGACTTTCTCCGACATCTGATACAGAAACTCTCTACCACCTCATACCACAATACCTACATTTATTTTTTAGATGTTTTATTTATTAAGATCCTTATATTTAGATTTTTATTCATTGAGCTCTTTCATTTTGTTGCTTTTTTTTCTCTCTATTCAATTGTGCTCCATCCCATTTTTACTAGGGATGTGTGCGACTACACATTTAAACATTTGTTAGTCAGCACTTGAAAAACTGGTCTGTTGAATGAAATATTCTTGTTTTATTAATGTACAACAGCAGTTAGCTGTTGGTTCAAAGATTTTAGGACACCAAGGGGGAAGTAAGCAGATAAAAGCCATGCTAACCGGCATGGCTCTAGAGTACTGGGATGTAAAAAATGAGAGGCTGTATGTCTGTAGTGCCGAGTAAGCTGACATATAACCACCTGACCAAAGTGATGTGTGACCACATTAAGCACAGGAGTGTGGATCTTAGCTTGCAAGAAAGGGCTACTGGTGCTAGCTAAAGTTATCCACACTCCATACTGACATTGTGTGTGTGAAACGTTATACATGACACTTATGACTCTTGAAAACACTTAAAACTCTTGTTTTAAGTGTTTTCTGCCGTTTAGACTAGCCTGATTTTTTCCCTGTAATTTAAACAACTTGTAAAACAGTAACAATTTTTACCTTACTGAGCTATTTTGTTTTGTCATGTTTATTTTATTGAGCTATTCTACTGTATTTAACCCATTCCATTTCATAGGTTTTGCTTAATGTTTTGCCTGTTGTAATGGAGGAGTTTCCCGATGTTTTTGATAAATAAAGTATATCTTATCTTATAAAGTCTGGAAGCTCTATTGGTTGGCGGTGGGATATATCATTTCGTTGCTTAAAATACAATGTTAATTACCATTAAAAAAACTTTTTAAAATTACTCATTTAGGTTAAGAAAAAGATCATGGTTAAATAAAATACAACAACTCAATAAA
>VVAS01074057.1:2710-13263 GCA_015103295.1 Ptychochromis oligacanthus
GAATAAAAAAAAAAAAAAAAAAAAATAAAGTTTTATTAAAAGGAGAGAGTAATGGTACAATTCTGAAATCAGCATTATTCATTCCACTAAAAGTAAAAAAAAAAAAAAAAAAAAAAAAAAAAAAAAAAAGGCCTCATATATAGTGTCACATGTGCAGTAAGAGGTCATCCCCCTGTGGAACTGGTTTTATTTATTTATTTATTTATTACTATACAGCAGTGTGGCTTTAAGCTAAATAGATTGCCATGGAGTTTAGCACAACGGATTGCCAATGACTTTGATGATACCTTGCTAGTGAAACATGGCACAAATTTCTGTGCAGTCATGCATAAATTCCAGATGATAGAGTTTAGATGATAGAGCTTTATTTTTCAACCAAATGTTAAAATCTTTCTAGTGTTAAACATGATAGCTCCATCCATTTTCTTAACTGCTTATCCAGTTCAGGGTTGCAGAGGAACTGAAGCCTATCCCAGCTGTAAGAGGTGAGAGGCGGATTAGACCCTGGACAGGTTGCCAGTCCATCGCAGGGCTAACTAGAATCACGAATTAACCAAACATGCACGTCTTTGGACTTTGGGAGCCTTTCTGTGTGGAGTTTGTATGCTCTCTCTGTGCCTGTGTGGGTTCTCTCTGGGTACTCTGGCTTCCTCCCACAGTCCAAAGACATCCATGTTAGGTTAACTGGTGATTTGAAACTGAGCATGGATGTGAAGTAGATAAACTGCTTAAAGTGTCTAGTGTATGGTTAAATATGGCTTGTAGTCTGTCAGAAACTGAAGTTCCCTAAGTGGCCACTTGAGGCTGGCTCCAAAATCAAGCCAGTCCCCACAGACTTCATGTCATACTGCTCTTTCAACAATCAGCAAAACCTCAAATTAATGACAATTGAGTCTGCAATAAATTAGCATTCACCTAAGGTCTGAGAAAGATGACCATTAGGGAAAATGAACAATAGTTAAGGTATATTTAAATTTAAACACACTTGGTTAAGGTTAGTGGAAAGTCACTGTTACTGTTAATAAAAAACAAAACTCTGAAACCCACTCTCACCTCCACACCATATTGTTAAATAAGGGGGGCACTACTTCATTTATTGGCAACAGATGTAAACTCTAAAACGTGTGTTGACGACATTAGTGCTCTCATTTTCAAACCAAACTTTCTTCCATTTTCATAGCCAAACATTCAAAAATTAACAGAAAGCAAGAGACTCGATATAAAAGACAAAACAAAGGAAGATATCTCACATTCGTCTATCACCCATGCACCCATAGCAGCTCCACACCACTGGATGTGAGAGGACAGAGCCTGGAAGCAGCAGTGTGACTGTGCAGGAACCAAAGCCAGTGAGAGGGAAACAAGACTTCCCTCTAGCTATGGCTTCCTGACTTGTTTATTTGCTAACTGGGTGGGTGGGGGGTTGGGGGAGAGGGTGAACATATGGTTTGCTAAAACATGGACTTGTAGTTGGGAGGCCAAGGCACCCTAAGGGATGGAGCTGACGGGCTTTGGTTCCTGTCTTCCTCAATTCCTCCCGCTTGGACAGCCAGAGCCGAACAGCCGTCCTCCAGGAGTCAGTAGCACAGTGCAGCCTCTCGCCCTGACTGTCTCTCTCTCTGCTGCTCACACCCCTACACCAATCCTCAGTCAAACCCAGTCAAGAAAGATGGTTAAGTGTGGGGAAGTGAGGGGCCACTGGCTTTGGGGTGCACATGGGGGGGGGCTCTGGTTGCAGCTGAGAAACTGACCGGCACCATCCTGTTGTCCCTGGCCCCATAGTGTGGTGCTTGTTTCAGGCCTGTTGCTGAGGGACTAAGGGCACTGGTCTTTCCATGACAACTTGTGGGATCCTCAGTGAATATGGAGACTTACTGTGCATTAGGTAGCAGGTAACAAAGCTCTGGGAATTTGTCTGAACTCAAAGTAGAGTGAGCATACTGAATGTGGTCAGGAGCTTTGGTTTTGGGAGTCGAAGGTTGTCAGTGACCTACCAGCTACTGCAGCTTCTTATACAGATCACTGCACTGATATAGACAGTTACACACACACACACCCTCAAGGTCCATGTGTTTACGGACACACTCACTTGCCGGGATAAAGGCGCTAATATACGCACATGGTCTCACACACCCTGCATTGACGAATGAGCATATGCACACATACACTCCCTGTGGGTCAGTGACTTAATATGCACATACTTGCACACACTCCAATCCACTGCTGTTGATGGACTCACACATGCACACGCGCGCACACACCCTGAAGGTCAGCGCTGTGATGGACAGCAGTCCTGATGTGCTCTGACAGAATCGGCTGCTTCCTTTCACTTCCACTTGCTTTTCCCCCCATCAGGTGACACCCACAGGTGCCTTGGAGAGAGAGACCCAGCCTCCTGCGGGCGTGTTCAGGGGCAGCTGGTGAAAACGGGACGATAGAGACGATGAGTGGCACCAGCTGCTTCCTGTCGGTGTGAACTCCACCTCTCATCACACTCACAGATATATGAATGATAAACAGCGAATATCGGGCATCAGCTGCATCTTGTTCCAAATGAATGCCCCTAACAAGCCTCTCTCACTCACTGATTCTGCTCTAAAGTTGCGGCCATCTGACGTTAAGGCTCGGAGAAGGGCACAGATATCTGCAGAGAAAAATCCAAAGAGTCATGATTGAACCTTGACATCTGCACTTTTCAGATATCACCACAGCTCACATTCAAGGCTCCGTTTTTAATTTGGAAAACTGCCAGCGTTTGTCCAGCTAATTGTGTGTGCTCAGTGTGAAGCAGAAAATGTCTCATTGTGTGCTCCCAGCATCATTCCCTGACATACTGCGGGGGCAATTCACCTCTGAAAAGGACACTTGTCTGTCATCTTGTCAACACTTTGGATCTGGACTGTTGTTAATAAACAATAGCCATCTAAACGAGAATAAAATGAGAAAAATTGTACTGTGATAATTCTATCAGTAGTCATATCATCAATCAACACTAGGTTCTATTAAAAGCCATACATGCCCATGCCATAACGTTGCCTCCACCATGTTTGACAGATAATGTGGCATGCTTCTGCTCATAGGCTGTTAATCTCCTTCTCTTCCTATCATTCTGGTACAAGTTCATCTTGGTTTCATCTGTCCAGAGATTTTTTCCAGACCTGTTTTTCTGACAAAGTCTAATCTGGCCTTCTTGTTCTTGAGTGTAATCAGGGGTTTGCAGCTTGTTGTAAACCCTCTATTTACACTCACAAAGGCGGCTCTTGATTGTAGACTTTGAAAATGATACCCCTACCTCTGCGAGAGTGTTTTTGACTTGGCTAGATGTTGTGAAGTTCTTTTTCTTAACCATGGAAATAATTCTTTGATCATCTACTTTAGTTGTCTTCCGTGGTCTTTCAGGCTTTTTGGGGTTGCTGAGCTGGCCAGTGCATTCCTTCTTTTTAAGAATGTACTAGATTGCTGATTTGGTCTTGATTTTTTTTTTCTCTCATGTCTCTGATAGTTTTATTTTGTTTTTTCAGCCAAATGATGGCCTCCTTCACTTGCATCAGCATCTCTTCAAACCTCAAATTTTAGTGTTTCAGTGAAAAGCTACTAAATACAAGTTCAACACTTGGAGTCAACTCCAGAGCTTATGATCAAGCAGGCCTCACCTGGCCATGAAACTGCTTGTCAGTAAATTATTGAATTACTTTTGAGCCTCTGAACATGGGGGACTGTATAAAAATGGATATAAATCCTAAACAGGAAATGCAAAACTTGTTAAACCCCTTGAATTAAAGCTGAAAGTCTGCACTTCCATCACATCTTAATTGTTGGATTTAAAATCCACTGTGGTGGTGTACAGAGGCAAAATTTAAAAAAAAAAAGAAAAAAAAAGTGCCATTGTCCAAATATTTATGATCCTTACTACAAGTGAAAGACAGTCCTGTTGTTTTGTTTATGTACTTTTCATTCATAGTTCATTAAGAATCACCCCTTATTAGACAAACTACAACAGAGCCACATGCTCAGTTAGTCAGGTTTAGTAGTACCTTTTAGTTTTAGATGGACTTTGCACCATTTTAAGGTGTTTATTTTATGGCTGAATATATATGGCATAATAATATTGTCTAATATTTTTACTGTTTGTACAACAGAGATAATTTTCATTTGGGCTTTTTATTTAAACATCTCGCTTCTTCCTTCTCTAATGGGTCATTGCTGATAGAACTTACTTAATATGTGGTCTTTCCCCTGTAGAGTGCTGCTATAGTTGAACATTTAGCTCCCCTTGATTTTCTAGATTTTGTCTGTGTGTGTTATTGGTTTGGTGGTTGTGCACAACTGTAAGCTGGGTTTCCACCCAGTGGCATCAGCAAGAGTTTTATTTTGTTTTTTCAGAATTTTGTCATTTTGACCTTGCCAATACATCTTCCCAGTTAGGCTGAAATTAAAACATCTGGACAGTTCTTTAACTTCTCAGCTTGGTAATATGCTTCAACATTGTGTAAAAATAGCTTGAGCTTAACTGTGCATGGAGCAGCTACAGTTTTTATAAAGTATATTATTGCAACAATGATGTAACAACATCATTAGCATGTTAAAGAACACTATTAAGACTATAATGAGGATTTTGATGTAAAAACATACAGCATAAAGAGCACCTGAGTAAGGCACCAAAGGCACAAGGTTGTTTTGTCACTGCGGCTGTGTGTTAGTGCAGCTGGAGAATGGCTGTTGGAGTTTTTCTCCTTTGAAAACGAGGGGAAAGAGGGGAGGGGTGGTGAATAATTGATAGTGGCTGAGAGCGATATGAGTTTAGTTAATGTGCCCAGCAGCGCAGGCTAAGAGAGGAGCTGTTAGCTATTTCACCTCAGGCCTAAAACCCAGGCTGTGGAAAAAGCTGGAGCTTCATCCTGGGTTAGTGGTCGCTGTTTAGTCATTCATCTTTCCATCTCTAAATATTTCTTTTCAGAGCATATAGTCCATCTTGTCGAGTGGTGGGTGCATGTGCGTTCTGTAGGTTTCTCTTGATTTGCATGGGTGTAAGTGTGTGTGTGTTTGGAGGCATCTGCACAGCTGGATCAGGCTGGTAGCGGTGTTGTTGCAGGCCTCTGGTTCCTTTCTCTGACTGGTAATAGAGTGCTCCTGTCAGCCTCCCCAGATGCTGCTCCATAAGGACCCTCAAATCGCCAGGAGAGTTTTGTGTTCACACTGCAAGTATCAGCTTCTGCACATTTCTACTTTCTCTGAAGGTAAATGCTGCAGTTTACAGTCAGACTTGAAGGAACTTCGTAGGGAGGGCTGTACGTATGCCAACTTTCCTGGTAATTTAGGAGTATGTGCAGCAAGTTTAATGAGTATTTAAAAAATAAAATCTGGAAGCAAAGACATACACGTAAGAAAACAAAAAGCAAAAAAAAAAAAAGGCGTAGACAGCTCAGCCTCTAACTAGTAGCTCGATGATTTGTGCTCTTCAAATTGTAATGGTGTGCTACACCCATGTTTCTGAGTAGTGGAAGACAATGCCACTACAGACTCATATCAAACTGTGGCTCAATATATTCAAAATGCAGCACAATAATTTGTTATTGGAAGTCTAATACTCAGAAATAACAGGCAGCAGAGTGCACTGACAAAATGTTCCCATCGATTGCTGTCTCCACTGGTACTAGTTTTGAAGTGAGAACATTTACAGTTGTATTTCCTTAGATGAATGATACATATCTATGAACTGCAATCCTAACATCCGGTTTCAAACTAACAGGAGCTGCCATTCCTGTTTGTACATAAAGTGAAAGCGATCTGCTGTCTGTGACTATATGAACAGCTAAAAAACAAAACAAAACAAAACACAGTGTGCAGATAATTAATATAAATCTTCTTGGGAAAACATGCAAACTCCACCCTGTTGCACTTGATGTGGTGCCTAACATGATAATAGTGATCTTTGTGTGTGTTTTTATTCCATGCTCTTATATTTGGTCTCATGTTAACTACAGTTCTGTCAGAAACACTATAGTCAAAAGAAGATTTTCTTCCATCTGTGGTCATTTATATTTGGCTGTATGGCTCTGTAATGGGAGCTCTCTGACCTTCCAGGAGCACACGTGGGAATCACAAGTGGGCAGAGCAGCAGCAAAACACCTGCATGGTGCAGGCGTCAGTGACAAAAGACATGTACTTGCATTTATACAGGTAAATGCTTTGTCTTACTGACAACTCAAGTCACATTTTTAACCATACAACACTTCCTTCTATACGCTTAAAGTGCTTTATCTATCTCACATCTACAGCCAGTTTAGAACCAGCAGTTAACCTTGTCTTTGGGAGGAAGCCCGAGTCCCCACAGGAAACCCACATGGGTAAAGAGAGAACATGCAAAGTCCACAAAGACAGCCCCAAGCTGAGGTTCAAATCAGGAACCTTCTTGATGTGGGGAGACAATGCTAACCACTGCATCACCATTGCCACCCAGTAGGTGACAAGTCAGACACCACATGAAAGAAGGAAGTGGGTTACAAAGTGTCTTGCAGATGCACAGCAGTGATAGGCAGAGAAATAGTGCACCTTATATGATATTTGCCAGTTGGATGTGTAGAAGGTTATCTAAGCTTGTCTGCCAGGACTGAAGCCAAGTATGACTTTGTGGCCTGCTTGAACTAACACAGTGCTTGATTATATGGGGAGAGCAATGATAGAGGTGTGTGTGCCCCAATAAACTTACTGAGCTATGCAATATGCACCTGATGCACCAGTTCTGCTGCTACGTTATAAGAAATATAGTTCTAGTATTAACTATCATCTCTTTGATTCAAGAGGAAACTGTCGTATATTCTTCAATTATTCTTACAGTATTTAATGCCAGTAATTTCCATAAAATCACAGCCACATGTTTTGTATTTGTTTGGTTCTACTGAAAGCCAAAAATACATTTCTCTTGCAGATTCACCTTGTAGTAATAAAGAAAATTTTTCCCTTTTTCAGTCCTGTTTCATTTATTCTTGATTAATTTTGCATGGTATATTTATTATCCAGTGAAACGCTGAAATCTCTTCTAGAATGTAAAAGAAACTGTGCAAAGTTAACGTAAAAAATGTAAACCTTTAAAAAAGCTAATAAGACACTAATAAGACACTGAAGCAAATGGAGAGGATGAGGAGTCGGTTCTCACTCGACACACTTAAACTTAACAGGAGAAACTGACACTTTCTCCCAAGTGTCTCTGTAGTTGAAGAGAAATACACCCTTACTTCTCTGGAAAAAGAAAAAAGAAACCTGACATCCACTCCCATGTGCCCACGCTTTAAGAAGTGAGGGATCTTTCTCTGTTTCTCTAGCTTCTCTTTCTTCTCTAGTTCCTCCTCATGTCACAGTGCACTCCTGTCGTTCCTCCTGATTTACCAGACATCCTCTTTCCCCTGCTGTCACATTTGGTACAGATGGTTAGGCTCTATGGAGTGGCCTGTCAGTCTCCATTTGGCCGCCTCGGTGTGACAGCAGGCCCGATGGCTCGTGAAGGGCCCCCGACTTTCCCAGCACACGGACACTGACATTTCTCAAAGGGGCTCGCATGCGTGCTTCCCACCCAGCCCGAAGAGAGAAATGAAGAACCTGAAGTTGACCCAAAGCCTGCCACAGGCTAAGAGAGTCAGGGATGGATGGAGGAGGGAGAATGAAAGAAGGGGAGAAAGATGAGGTTGAGAGGTTGGGATTAGATTTAGAAAAAGCACAAGTGAAAAGAGAGAGGAAAAGAGGAGTGAGAATGTCCATGTTTACATGCACCAACACGAATATGAAGCTGTAAAACCTCTTGAAAAAAGGTTGGGCCTGCAATATTTGTGCATATTCAAAGACCTGTTGATAACTAGCTCTTGTAGAAATGTAAACCTTTGAGATCAGCCTTGCAAACTGGTCCACAGAGCTGACCCAAAACAAGCAAGAGGCCATATGCTGCAAAATTACTGATATTCTGAATATGCCATGTACAGGCCCAAATACTATCAGAATATCTCTTCGTTGGAAAATACTGCATTTGGAAAAAGATCTAATCCAGAACATCTAAAGGGAATGCAGTGTTTACATGACCTCTACAAATTCAGAATATTGTATTATTTGGAAAAGAATTACATGTGGCGTGCATGTAAACGCCACATGTAAGTCACTTTGTTTGTGGATGAGATCATACGGCTCACATCACTGAACCCCTGCCCTGATCTTCCTCAGCACCCAATTGCCTTCATGAAGTTGGGATGGAGGTGAAGAGAGTTGAAGCAGAAAGAACCACCAGCCACCCTAAAACATACCTTTACCCCCACTGCTGACTTTAACACTTTTATCTGGAGACAACAGCGTGTTTGTTTAACTGCATGTTTCTTAGCAGCACAGGAGAATATTGCAAGCTTTGCCACATGAAAAGATACATAAGATGAAAGGAAGCAATATTTTCTTGTGGCTTTTGATTTTTGCAGTTTTTGCGCATAAAAATTAAAGGCTTATAATTATAATTACAGATATTAGAATTAAGGAAGATTTTTTTTCTTTTATTCAACAACGTTTAAGTACAGAGCCTAAAAATAGTTTATTCATATGAGGCAGTACTTGGAGGACAAGTTCAAGCAATGCCAGTGATGAGCTCTTTCTCAAAAACCTAATAAAAATACTGAATATCCAGATTAAATCATATTTTTTTGTTGGAAATCTTCCAACCAATACGTAATGGAGGACTTAACCCAAACAAATATCCCTAACCTCCGTTATTTTATACCAAGAAGCCATCACTAACCTAACCTTTGACAGTATTGTGTAAATTGTTATATTGCATTCAAGCTGCAAGGTGGAGACCACACTTGACAATCCAGAGAGGAGGGGGGTAAGAGGGAGGAGAGGGGGGAGCTGCTGTATTGTAGCGCCTCAGGGCAACGCTCCCAGTCAATATATATCTGCACACTCGCTCCTGCGCTCCCATTTGAGCGGGACGCGCTGCCCTGCCGCTGCAGAGGAGTGACGGACAGCCACACCGGGACGCTCTCTAGGTATGAATGAATGCATTTCCTCTCTGGATTTAAAAGCAGCTTATGACATGCAAGCAAGATTTATTTGTGAAGACTGAGTGATATTTTGGAGGGAAGTTAAGAAGAGGCCTGTTAATTGGTGCTTGTGTTTGCAATAGAAAAAAAATGTTTGGTGCTGTTTTATTTTCAGCTGCATGTTTGCTTCTTTTTTTGTGTGTGTGAGCTTTAATATCAGCATTCATGCATTTCATTAAATTAGTTGACTATATTAGGTTTTAAAAATAACCACACTATTTTTTAAGTATTACTGAAGAAATGTTATACATTTCTATAGTGTTAAAATGTATTACTAAATGTATTAAAATGTATTCTGAGCTTATTTTAATTTATCAGCAGCATCTTCTGTTTGGCTGAGAAAATTTCAATACCAACTTTAAATGCTAACTTTTGATATTCATCATAAATATGTGGCTTTTGTCGAGTCTTGTTGGAATATTGTTTAACTTGCATGTCAAATTGACATCAGATTTCTGTGTTGTTACGTTGAGAAATGTATACAAAAAATTACACTAAACTCATAATTCTTTAATCCTCTTCTCCTCTTTTTTTCAGAAGTTTTTCTCATCTCAGAGGGTGCCAAACAGCAGCTCACCCTGACTATCATCTTAGGTAAAGAGTTAAACTTAAAGTATGAATTTAGAAAACATGAGAGCTTAAAAATAATTTCCCTTGCAGTCCTTGCGTGCATTGGCTTACTGTACAAAAAGCCAGTCCTTTATGCTGTCAGCGGTGTGGTTGCTGTAGCATGTAACTTGTCAAAGCTTTTAGTGTGGTGAACCTCCTTAATTGCAACAATAGATGTTCAAGCTGTTAAGCTTGTGTGATCATCATCCCTAAAAGCTTAAAACAAGACCACAGGGTTTAGATATGGGCAGCGGGGGGCCAAAGTGCACAGTCAGTGGAGAGGGGAGCGGATAGCAGTGGCCAGAAGAGGGAAAAAAATCTACTGTAAAAATGATTTTTATTGATTGGCTCGCAGCAGCAGCTGTTAGACTCCATTATGAGCCCAAAGCTCAGGTCAGAGCCCTGGGGCGGACAAGTGAGGCAATCAAATGGTCAGCCACTAACGGGCCAGTTCTGAGGGTCTACTCGGTAGAGCAGTTAGCAACAGCCTGCCATCCTTTGTTACACTCATTGTGTCTTTGATCATCATCCTTCGTGCTGTGAAATCACCGATGAGGTTTGTCCGCTGTCTCTTAATATAACAGGCCATCCATCCATCACCTGTTTGCCTGACTGTCCTTTATCTCAAATCTTTCACATATGAGTGTAGGACAGAAAGATGAGTTGGCGAAGTTTGTTTTTACCTCTGCTTGGACCCTGAACTTCGCACAGACTTTCATCTTTGAAAGACCCGAGGAAAAAGGCAAAATAAAAGCCCCAAAGCGGAGCGTTTTAAATTGGAGGAGCTCACTCCTCCTCACATCTTCTTTCACTGCAGGCTTCACCCAACGGCTTTCCTCGAAGTAGAAAAAGATCACAAAGTTTCTGCAATTT
>VVAS01074069.1:4852-15278 GCA_015103295.1 Ptychochromis oligacanthus
CCTGCTGGAAGCAGCCATCAGAAGATGGGTGCACTGTGGTCATTAAAGGGATGGACAAGGTCAGCAACAATACTCAGGTGGGCTGTGGCGTTTAAACCATGCTCAGTTGGTACTAAGGGGCCCAAAGCGTGCCAAGAAAATATTGCCCACACCATTACACCACCAGCCTGAACTGCTGATAAAAGGCAGGATGGATCCATGCTTTCATGTTGTTTATGCCAAATTATGACCCTACCATCTAAATGTGGTAACAGAAAGAGATTCATCAGACTAGGTAACGATTTTCCAATCTTCTATTGTCCAAATCTGGTGAGCCCGTGTGAACTGCAGCCTCAGTTTCCTTTTCTTAGCTGTAAGAAGTGATACCCGATGTGGTCTTCTGTTGCTGCAGCCCATCTGCTTTAAAGTTTGACATGTTTTGCATTCAGAGATGCTCCTCTGCAGGCTTTGATTGTAATGAGTGGTTATCAGAGTTACTGTTGCATTCCTATCAGCTCAAAGCAGTCTGGCCATTCTCCTCTGACATCAACAAGGCATTTTCGCCCTGAGAACTGCCGCTGACTGGACATTTTCTCTGTTTTGGTCCATTTTCTGTAAACCCTAGAGATTTTTGTGTGGGGGAAATCCCAGTAGATCAGCAGTTTGTGAAATACTGAGACCAGCCAGTCTGGCAAGAACAACCACGCCACGTTCAAAGTCACTTAAATCACCTTTCTTCCCCATTCTGATGCTCAGTTTGGACTTTAACAGGTCGTCTTGATCACGTCTACATGCCTAAATGCACTGAGCTGCTGCCATGTGATTGGACGATTAGATATTTGCGTTAACGGGCAGATGAACAGGTGTACCTAACAAAGTCACCGGTGAGTGTAAGTACTTAAAAAAAAAAAGATATCCGGCTACCTGGAAACAACAAAAAGGCAGTTTAAGCAAAAAGCAGAGGTGAGTAGCTGTGCTTACAGTTACCTCTTCAGGGAACTCTTCTCCAACCAGAGACATGATGAGTGATGTCTTCCCCACTTTGGCTGTGGATGAGAGGATTGTTGTTACGCGCTAAATAATTTTAACTTTAATGCTGACAAATGCCCCGATGCGGACGGAAGTGCTGTCAGTAAATGTGACATGAGTACAAAATCGTTGCATTGCAGTTGTTTCGGCCCTGAACTTAAACAGCCAATCCTAAAAGTAACCTCTACATGAAGTTAATTTCATAAAAACGTGTTCACTTTCAAGAAAGCATCGCGATATCAGGGGTTATTCTTACTCTTGATTACGTTTGACAGTTCGCTCTCTTTGCCCTTTAGGTGGTCCCTATGGCTCCTTAAGGTCTGCAGCTACCGTTAGGTAAGCTAACACACCGGTGCTCTCCAATCAAAGGGGACTTTTAAAAAATAACAACAAACGACAAATAAAACACATTTGTGCTTTGTGTAACGGGCCTCACAGCTGGTCAGTTAGCCGGTAAAAAACACAAAACCACTAACGTTACTGCAGTCACCCCACGATACGTTAACCACTAGCACCTTATTAACTGTAACTTTACAGCCAAATAGAAATGAGCAGTTGGAAACATATTGCTTCGGTATCCGAGTCATTTCTTTCCCGTTAAAGACAGTTATCGCCCCTTGCCTTCAGCAGTAACCCACACAAATTCAACCACAAGTTAGGAAGTTAGTTAGCAGCTAATGCTTGCTAGTTGTGTAGCTTGTGGTCGGCTGTCAGTTTGAATGACTTACGTTCCCCCAGTAAAAGTATCCTGACGTCTTGTTTCATGTTTCTTCTCTCTTTTGGAGAACAGTCGGCCTCGCGGTCCTAAAGTGACATCTACCTTTCATTTGGATGTCAAATTTCTAGCTTAAAACAAACGCGTGCCTCTGCACGGCGATATGCAGCCAAGGTGAAATCGTATCGTTCCGGTTCACAGAGGAGGCGGTGAAAACACGCCCCCTGCTGGACAAAAACCGTGTTTACATTTACTCACAGATGAGGATTTGGTACACGGCGAGGTAAAACAATCCCCAAAGTACAAACAAAAGGAAAAAATAAAGCATGATTTGTGGTTTCACATCAATCTCTGATTATCATTTTCTGTTTCGGTTTGCCACCTTTACTCATATTTTTAAATCTTGAAATATAAATACAGGTAGCACAGTATTAGGGACTATATTTTAGCATTTTCCCCATTTATTGTCAGGCAATGCTATTCATTGGACCACAATGCTTTATTTCTGTAAATGGGCTGATCTGAACCTCTGCAAAGACGATTAGATAAGGGCAAGCGAAGTTTTGCCAGCAGTACCAGGTCAGTTTTAAGCACCAGTCATTATTTTCTTTCCCCCAAAAGCAAGCTGAAATGCAGGTTTCTACAGAGCGCATGTTACATTTCTGACTATTTAAGGAGCAAACTGATAAAAAAAACCCTGACAGAAGTGGGACCCAGTATCAGTAACTGGGGAGACTGTCATTTAAATTAGGAATCCAGTATTCAGGTCTTTTATAGAAGGACATAGGGACATTCAGTACCACATGCTCTCAGCAGTGCACCCGTCCTCGGTCACTTTGGTCCAAAGACTAAGTAAGAACGGCAGGAATATGTTGGGGGTCTTCACTGTTGCAGTCACATTATAGAATGCAAGTTTACATTTGCTTTTTATATTCACCCCATAGCCGCCCACAAATCTCAAATCTTTCTACCAGTGAAAGACAGCAAACATCAGTAGCTGATTATCACATTCTAACTTTCAGTAAGAACCCAGAAGCCAAACATTAGAAATAACTGCACACACACAAAACAAGCTCTTGAATAAAAATCTTATATTTTAGAAACTTGCATGTAAAAAAGAAAAGAAAAAAAATCACAAACTCTGATGTGACAAATCTTATAGCAAATTTCCCCAAATAATGCGTTTTGCCCAAATATATTTAATAAAAACATCTAAGGAACAATAAAATTACACACACACAAAAAAAGACTAGTTGAAAAATAATGAACCTACAATGTACAGATCAGATCAGAAGCCCCGCACTTCCCACAGCAGGATCTCATTATAAGCCACAGAGAAAAGAAGTGTCCCAGAGGGAGAGAAGTGGCACGTCTGCAGTGAGTCGCTGTGCTGCAGGAAGTCCTGAAACCTGCCACTAGTTGACTTAATCAGCTTCAGCACTCGCTCTGGTAAAATATGAGATACACAGTGAGAAATATATCATTACACAGCTGCCCCGCCCCAGACAATGCAGCACTAATGTCTTTACTGGAACCACATGGCACATTTAGAATACAGGCAAACAAATAAACAAGAAATCAAGCTCAGAGTTTTTACCATTTGATCCCACAGCTACAAGTTGACTCTCAGAAGACAGGCTAATGCATGTGGCCCAGTGGGGCAGGGAAATCTTTTTGATTATCTGCAGAAAAAAAAAAAAACATTTCACACACATTGTGATGGCAACACTTGCTTTGTATAGATACAGAAAAAAATTCATACAAAGTGGCAGTGCAGTGAAGAAAGGAGAAATGGACTGTGTTACCTGTTTTTTAGTTAGGCTGTAAAAAGAGAGCTCTTTCTCTACACCGTAGCCAGTGTAGACCACCAGGCTGTGGTCTGCTGGGCAGAAAGCAGCCATGCTGGGTGGCAGGCTGTCACCCTACAGCACAAGGAGGTCAAAAAAATTTAATTCAGCTTTATTTTTAGTAAATATTTTTTTTTTTCAAAAACATGCTGCAAAGAGCTAACAATTAATAATAATAAAAAAAAACCCATATAAAAAAAACCTATATAAAACAAACCGGAAAAAAAAACAGTATACCAATGTGGCTAAAAAAAGGGAGATGCAGTATGTGTGAGCCTTAAAAAAAAAAAGCGAGAGATACAGCAGCACTCAAAATTTGGAGTGACATTTCCAGTCATTACCATTCACTGTTACTTAAAATATAGATGGTACCGCAAAATGGGCTGGAGCAGGAAACGACAGCCAGTCTAGCAGATTGCACTTGTCCTTCATCCAGTCGGCAGCCCACACACTGACGCGTCTGTCAGCACTGGTGGCCAACCACAGCTCGTTTCCTTCCAGTCCAAAATTCTTACACTGGGGATGAGAAGATAAAACAGCTGCAGAAAGGTACTGATAACAGAAAAATGCTTTACAGTGTCACAAGAGCCAAATGTGTTTTTTCTTTTAGTATTATTGCTTTTAAATAGTTTCACACTGGATCGTTAACTTTGTACTCCGCAGCTGCAGAGTTAATAAAAGGAGACAAAAAAACAAAAGAAAAACAGAAAGGGGGTTTGAAAAGATAAACAGAATCTGGGTTGGGTTTGTTTTATTATTCTGCTTAATGAGTATTCAATTTAAACAATCCACGTGGCATTTTAAGACTGAAAGTTGCTTCTAAACTGAAAGCCACCACTTGGGAGAAAAAACAAACTACATATGTTAAAGGAACCATTCATACACGTAAATAAAGTGTTTTTGTTACTGATTACTACTGACTATAGGGTTTATTACCAGCTCATTAATGAGTTTACTTTTGCAATATTAGGTTTAGTCTTTCCATATAACTACCTTCTGGCAAACAGGAGCACATTTTCACACATGCAATGGGATTTTGTAGACATTACCCAGAGGAGCTGTAAGTGACAATGCACATGTACAAATGAGTCAGACCTCACTTTAGATGGAGTTTACCCTGCCAGCTCTCAAGTACTAAGTCTGTGTAATGTCCAAATAAGCCCATGTGTGAACAGTGCAGGTATTTACAACAGGTGAGTGGGTTTCATATGTCCTGCCTGCACGCTGTACCCAGACCTGGTCGTGGATAATGTGATGCCATAGCAAGAAGTAGTGAGAACATGTCCGACGTGGACGATCTCCTGAGTGTGCAACATGCGAGCCAAGGGCGATTTCGGACATTTACTGGGCCCGAGACTCTATAGAAATGTAGACTTCAGGACACAATTTGGGATTCTGTGATTGGTTTCTCAAAAACACGCTCAGCTGCAGGTTGTTTATATATTTTTTGTCTGTTGGGGTTAATTCTAAATCTCTCACTGTTTCTGCCATGCTTCCATTTTAAAATCCGCTAAGGATTCCCTTCTTGGTCCGACTTCAGTGAACTGACCTGTTCATTCACACACTGGACTGCGGTAATCATCGCTCCTTTGTGGTCCTTAATAACTCGAATTGTTGCTCCGTTTACTGGGCTGTTGACTGCTACCAGACCATTCTTTCCCGCTGAAAGGATCACATGACCTGTAGGGGACCGAAAACAGTTGCAAAGCTAAAACTGGATGAAACTTGTTTTTCTGTAACACTGAACTTTGCTTCTAGCACATAGACATGATTATGAGCCTTGAACTTCAAAGGGAAGTCCCTCTTGTGACAGCTTTCGCTTGGTCATTCTCACAATAAGTGTTTACAAAACCATGACAGAAGGAAGACTGAGGCAAAGTAAGGTGACCCAAAAATATTATAAAATCACACTAATTTCTGCAAAGCAAGAAGATTGTAAATAGAGTAGATTCATATTTTCAGCACTGCTGTCCTCTCTCACCATTAGCAGAGTACTGGATGGCAGTGACAGCTGCATGGTGGGGATGCAGCTTCATCTCCATCTCCATCGAGGCAAGCCGAAAGATCCTTACAGTCCCATCGCTGTATCCCGCAGCCACACATGTGCTGTCTGCACTGGAAAAAGGGCTCCAGCACACACAGTCACAAGCCTGACCAGTAAAGACACTGAAGTAAATGCAGGACCTGCGTATTCATTTTCAGCTTAAATTATTTTATTTGTGAGATTAGCATCAGTATCAGTGTGTTCATTAGAGTTTTGCTTCGAAAATAAGTCAGTGCAGAATGTGTCAAACACACTACTCATGACAAAATCGCCGTAAGTGTATTCCCTCACCTGGCTGAGCACCTGGAACTGAACCACCAGTTCGTAGCTCGAGGTTGACCAAACCCTCACACTGCCGTCCTCGCTGCAGGTGGCAAACTGGCTCTCATCAAAGCTAAACGCTACATCATTCACCTGGAGAGCAGTGAACACACAGAAGTGATTTCTCTCAACTGAATGTATACATACTAACAGCATGGCTCTTGCTTCTGAAAACAGAGCATCCTCAGAGGTCATTTTAGGACATTTAGGACAGAAAAAGGGCTTCTAATAAGAGCAAAAAATAAACAAGAAAAAAAAAACTGTGGGAGGTCATTAAACCAACTAAGTAGATAAATTGACAAATCAATATGTAAATTGAATGTGAATAACTGAAAACAATGTCAAAAGAGGCATTATAAAAGAGCACTGAATAAAACTGATCTTATAATGTCAGGCTTTCCACTGTTCAGTCTTTGTCCTGTGGAGAAAATGTACTTATTTGATATGAGGCAACCTTTGAATTTCATAAAGAAGCCAATTACGCAATGAAAGCAAACACTGTTTTTATATTAAAGCCTTCCATAATTAAATATTGTCTGTTCCTCTGAGCTCTAGGGAGTGATTTTTCTGTTTCTACCAGAAACTCTAAATTGCTAATGTTTTGTAATCAAGTTAAGTGTTAATTGTGTTGGGTCCTTGCCATCTGTGGAATTGCTTCCCTGTTTTTCTGTACTTCTTCGTTCCTGGTTCAAATGCTATTATGGACCCTCACTACTGACCTTTTGGATTTTAATATTGAGAGTAGAAGCAAGCGAAAGTAATCACATTAATTATGTCTTTTTTTTATTTAGGTGAAGCTGTGACCAAACTGTAGAGTAAGGGTTTCTTTAGAATATAAACAGAGAAGGTGAGCTGATTTATTTTAAATGAAGACCACCCCTGTTCATGTCAGAGGAAATGATTGGTAGTTTGCAAAAGGACTTTAGATGTTTAGATTCATATAAAAAAAGAACTAGATCTGTGGCGGGGTGGGGGGGATTTGTTGGTTGGATCATCAGAAAAATAAAAAGCAACATTTTCATATTTACATATTAATTAATACACATTAAAAGGTATAACATGCCATCAACCCACAAGAACACTGTTATTTTTACATTATAAGCTAAAGGATTCCAGCCCAAAGCTCACATTGGTACCTTGGTTTTGTGGCCGCTGACCAGTCGGATGTTGCTGTTATCTGACCAGTTGATGTACCAGAGGGTTCCTGCTGTGGTGCCAACGATGCCCATGTCCATTGTGTTATCGAATGATGCACTGACTGTTGTCCCATCCAGCATTATCTCTTGCTCCAACACCACTGTTGTCCCCCTGAAGCACAGACAAAGGCGATCATAAGCACTGAGCCCATTATTAAACGGAGATGCGTCTATTACAGGATGAATGACTGCATTTTTTGTTCTTCTCCATAATAATACAAATGTATAACCACTGCGTATTAAGAGAGCCAATGACAACCCTTATATTAAGCACATTTTAAAGTAACTGCTATATGCACATGCACAGTTAAATTATTTTCATTAAGACAAAGAACAGAAAATAATTAAACAGTAACATTGGCAGGTGCAAAACTGGGGGGACCTGTGATCACATGACCTAAACTCAAAGGAAGGGATGAATTGGACCACAGTGAAGGAAAAGCAGTGAAAAAGTGTTCTGTAAATGTGGAAACTATTTCAAGACTCCAGCTGATGACGACAAGCTTGCTGAGAGAATGCGAAGAACGTGCATAACGAACGCAAATGGCGGCCAACTTGAAGAATTCTAAAAACATTGTTTGCTTACTGCACATTTCCGTATGTGTCATTTCACAGTGCAGAAATCTTCAGTATTGTTCTCCAGATTGAATGGAGGAAAAACTAATTTCAGCAATGTGTCGAGAAGTGAGCCTTTTACTTTAAAAGGTTGTTGTGCACACTTTTGACCAAATATCAGATAAACCTCAAAAGACTGACTTATATACAGTATTCAATGTCCATCAATGTCAAAAATCAGTGAATGATTTTTTTCTGCTTTATCCTCCTTCTACCTACTTATCACATGTCAATAATACAATACTATCAGAACGTAGAATTGCCTGTTAATATATGTCAGCCTGCAACATACTGCAAGACATAGTGCAATATCTATATTAGAGGAAAACTTTACATTACATGCTACTTAACTTTTGTCAGTGTATTCCCCTAAGTAAACTGACTCAGGATTACATGCATGTATGCGTCAAATAAGATAATTCAAGAAAAGAGGATACAGTCTGAATAAGACACAGGATGGATCATTAGAAAATGAGCGGCAGACCTGTCTTCTACATCTCTGCCCTTTTCCTCAGGCTTCAGGCTCTCAATAGCTTCTACCCCCCACAGTCGCAGCCAGCGGGTGTTGCTGCCTGTGAGCAGACGGTTTTCTCGACACAGCAGTACACCTACACCAAGAAAACATATCAGTTCTGTTACTATATGTAGAAGCCCTGTACAAAAATACCTGTATTTAAGCCAAACTAATGATGCTGATGTGTTTTTTTTCTGTATGGCTAAAAATAGTGTTAACATAAACACATGGGCAGTTCACCCATTTGTACCAATCTCTCCCTCATCGGCTTCCCAGGTCATTAAGCAGCACTGCGTGTTAACATCCCAGGCACAAACATGTCCTCGATTTGTGCCGGTGAACAGAAAGTTGTCCATGTGGTAGCACAGAGCCGTCAGCTCCACATCACCCACC
Source organism: Ptychochromis oligacanthus (assembly GCA_015103295.1). NCBI lineage: Eukaryota > Metazoa > Chordata > Actinopteri > Cichliformes > Cichlidae > Ptychochromis > Ptychochromis oligacanthus. The sequence goes on from VVAS01074069.1 coordinate 13,506, forward strand.
TCTGCTGGTGCTTTCACCCTCTGCACCTACATGGGTGAAGGAATAGTCAATCATTATGTACCCAAGTAAAGTACAACCTTCATCCATTCCAAAACTAAATATACTTCTTTTACATTTAAAATGCATGCTTAAAATATATTAAGTCAATATATAATATGAGTCTTAGAGGACAGAATGGAAAGTCTACAGTTTCTTGACAAATAAGCGAATTCTAATGAAGGCCGCGTTATGTGGTCAGAAGCTTCTGATCAGGCAGGTAAATGTTATTGTGTGTTTTTTGTGGTCATTTACCTTGAGGTCTGCATCCTGCCCCTGTGAATGGATGAAGCAGAAGTATGCCCCGTGGCTGCCCACACAGGCCATCTGACTAGCTGCTGACGGGCTGAAGGCAGCTTCGTGTATTGGTCCTGATACTCTTACACTCGACAGCATCTGGTAGTTCTTACTGCTCCACAGCACCACCTCTGGGTCAGAGAAGTCTCCTGTGTATAGTTGTGAAGAATCAGGAGTCAACAGTAGAGTCAAGACAAAAATGAGACAATTGCTGTCAAATACTATGTTAAAAAAACAAAACCTTTTAACTGAGTTATAAAATCTGACACAACCGACAATACTGACCGACAGAGAGAAAGAAACAATCATCCCTGGAAAACGCAAGACACTGGATAGGACCCCTGTGATAGGAGATAGTCTTACGACAAGTTTCACTCTGGATGTCCCAAATGCAGATAAGGCTCCTACCAGAGTTACTGCCACCAGCTGCTGATGCTATAGTCTGGCAAAGAGATAAAGACACACACAACACAATGCACAGTTGATTCATGTGGCAGCCATTCAGTCACCTACCTGAATTAGGTGTAATCATTTACCATCATGTGAAAAAAAAAAAAAGTCTTCAAAGGACTCTAAGCAGTGTGCAAAAACACTAAGTACACCTCATGATTTAGTAGCTTATAGAAACACTTTTAGTAGCAATAACTTGAATTGTTTTCTGTATGACTTTATCATGCTTATTATTCCTCTCACATTGTTATGGAGGAATGTTGGCCCACTCTTCTTTACAATGTTGCTTCAGTTCATTGAGGTTTGCGGGCATTCGTTTATGCACGGCCGTCTTAAGGTCTCACCACAGCATTTCAATCAGGTTGAGGTCTGGACTTTGACTGGGTCATTACAACATCTTGATTCGATTGTGCAGATATGCTGTGTTTGGTTTCACATTACTGTATACGGGCCAGGTGAAACACAAAAATAGTGAAAACTTACTTATAATCATTACCAAGGACAATAATCTATATGAACCAGTTCCTTTAATACGGTTATTTAAAAGCAGTGTGAATTTCCCTATGACTACTGATGTTTTTGTATGTAATTTTAGTATTTTGTAGCACATTAGAATTGTGTGTAAGTGCTCTAATCCCTGATCAAATGAACTATTATTTCCTGGTAAGAAAGGATGTTATTTTGCTTTTGAACCTCATGCCTGGTCAAACAGCATTTTCCTTCTGGCATATAAAGCAAAGAACTATAACTTCTAGAAACCTGCTTTTCACCGTATATTTATTCATTTTTGGTTAGTGCTATTTCCTTGTGGTCACTTTCCCTCTCTTCTCCCTCTGCTTTTGTTAGAGACGTCATGGATTAAATACATGTAAAAAAAAAAAAAAAAAAAAAAAAAAAAAAAAAAATACAAAAAAATAAAAAAAAAAATAAAAAAAAAAAATAAAAAAAAAAAAAAGATATAAAAAAAAAAAAAAAAAGAAGGGATAAAAA
>VVAS01074147.1:0-13700 GCA_015103295.1 Ptychochromis oligacanthus
ATCTTTAATGGGGTCATAATTTACAAAATTAACTTCATGTTTTATTCAGTAAGACCTGAAACCAGCGACTGAGACCATAAACTCATCCGGAAAGTGTTTACTGAGCTCAGAGATCAACTGAGCAGGAGGCTTATGTTCTCATAGACTTCTCTTCACAGCCAGAGGAGTCGCCCACTGCTGGATGTTAGATAGAATACAGGTTTAAGGAGCTTCAGTACAGGCTTCACTTTTCAGACCCTGAAGCTTTTTTCAGCACATTATTTGATGATGATGGTGCATTGATCATGCTTGTTTGGTCTGGGTCAGAGGCAGCATGAATCCTAACATTAAGCAGTCTTCAGATTACAGCAGGAGTATAACAGCTCTCTGAAACCACTCTTTCTGCTCATACATCGTTTTTTCTGTAGAAGGGATAAATAAACAGAAAACAAACTCCATTACTATTATTATTATTATTTGAATGTATTTCCACTTCTGTCGTTACCTGAATAGTCCTTACACATCACAGTTATCGCAGCTTGAAGCAGGCAGCAACTGAAGATGTCGATATCGGGAGCATTTGTATCGTGGTTTTGGTCTCTGTTTCAGAACCATTACACCCCTAACAGACTGAGAGAAAAACCAGAAAGAACAGGCTGCCTTGCTCTCCAACATCCTCCTCTATCCTTCCCCAAGTGTCCTTACCATCAGATCTTTTCTCCCTGACCCCTCCAACCTTGTTCCGTACCCTCCATGCTTTGTTCTCTAATCCAGGCCGTGGTCCTTCACAAAGTCACCCTCATAAATAAGGTCAGCGCTCAGAGAGAGAGAGAGAGAGAGAGAGAGAGAGAGATGTAGGGTAGAAAATCAGATGAATTAAACCTGGATATTTTTGTACGTTGGTATGAATCCTTATTGTGTGCAGGTCGAGCCCCTCGTTTTGCTCTGATCTGATGAAAGGTGGAGAAGGAGAAGTTCATATTATTATAAAAAAAAGGAGAGAATGAGGATTTCACTGACGAGAGGGGAAGAATGAAAAGGTTAATTGGGCTATTATCCGGCTGTAGTTTTTGAGGGATTTATGAGATGTCCGGGGCTCGCTCTCACGTTCTCTCATTCGCTTTGAGACATGTGCTCATGCACGTACGAGCGCACACCACCTCACAGTCATACACACACACACACACACACACGCACACACACTTTCACCAGTTTCAGGTACAAAGCTCTATGATGTACTCTTTCTGTTTTTGTTCCACACACTGGAGATGAAATAAGAAAACAGGAAGGTGTTTGCATGATTTCTTGTCTGTTTCACACCATGAATACATTTTTAGGAGCAGAAGAAGTGTGAGGTCACAAACAGAACTCTTCAGGGGGAACCTGGTGAAACGTTTTATAATTTTAAACTGCAGTGTGAGACTTTAATGTCTGACTGAGTGTTTGTTAGGTTGAAAGCAAACCCCAAAGACCTGATTAAGGCTTTCAGCACCAGCTTCATCTCTCTGCACTTTAAAATCAGGTGTCTATAGCAACTGTTTCTATGGCCATTAATGATTGGAGCAACTAGGACTGAGGTGGAGCTTACGCCAGAAAAACAGAGGAAGTATTCAAGTATTGTAAATTAGGAAAATAAACCTGGTGATCAGAGGCACGAGACACAAGACTTCATTCATCCCAAACGATGGCACATTGTGTGTAATAACTATCACTGCCAGAAAGGGGAAAGAAATTATCTGCTCAGGTTTACGATTTAAAGGAATTGCAGAACATCCAAGAATGCTGCAGCGTCACATGATGATGTTTCGTCAGATGCTTTCTGTGTGTCAACATTGGCTGGGGCAATAAAAGATAACCTCCCTGTTTAGAGACCTATAAAGTCTGTGTTAGGATGCTGGTTATATAAGGAGACTGTTTTGCTTTTTTCAGTTGCTGATTTGTTTCATTTTATGACCTCAATCTCACTGAAATAAAAATAAAAGCTAGACTTCAGAAAAATAATGAAAATAAACTACTCACAATATTGTTTATTTCTATAAATGTTTATACTTTTAAAACTAAACTAAAATAAAAATATAGTTTATGTAAGTTTTGTCAGATTTGCCAACATAACAACCATGAAAAGGCATCAGTCTCTCTGTTAAAGACAAACTGTGGTTTTTATATTGTAATATCTGTTCTGTACTTAAGTTGGCCTTTGATAAATAAACTAAAACTAACATTTAAACCTGTGAGAACTAAACTTAAAGGTAAACCTTTTCAAATGGTAAAACTAAACTGAAATGAAGTAATGGATGAATAAAACACTAGAATTTCAATCAACACAAGCAGAGTACAGACTGCCAGCATGATTTGTACCACACAATAAGCCAAGTTATTGGTCAGATAATCCACAAAAAATCATTCAAAAAGGCACCAACAGCATGAACACAATGAAGAGGTCCAGTTTAATGTCTCGAAGTAGTCGATGAGGAATGCCAGACTCCAGTCCAGATGGAGTCAGGAGCGTGGAAATCAACGTTGCCACGCTCCTGACTCAATTATCCAAGTGGATGAAAAACATTAAAGAATGAAACAGAGCGGCAGGCAAATGACATGATTACATTAAATATATTTTTCAAAAAGCCAAGAAATTTTTTTTAATTTTTGGTTTCAAACGAAAAAAGTGGCTGAAGGTAACAAAGCCACGCTCCTATATTTACATCATTTAAACACAACTCAGTCATTTATCATGACATCATGAGGAAGTGAGTAAATGCTGATAACAGTTTAATTCATGTGTCAGTATTATCCAGCAGAGTGTGTTTCTGTTTCAGTTTCAGATTCTTTACTGTATCAGCTCCAGTTTCTGCTTCTCCTGTGTTTCACGTTATATTTTCATTACTAAACATGTATTCGTTTGTTAATTCAGCCTCATTCATTCTCCGGACACAGGCTGTGCTCATTGATCGGCTTTATTTGCAATCAGTCGCTGATAAGACGAGCATTGCATCACATCGATAGCATCAGCTCAACATCTGAGTTCATGTCAAGGTTACCTGGAGAACTCTTTGAAAGGTGACTTTACAGTTGGAGATCAGTGGAACATCTGAGCATGATCAGGAAGTGATTAACCAATGGTAAATCGCATGCAGGACCAGAGAAGCTGCCTGGATGTGGACTCGGAGAGACACATGAAACCTTTTGCAGGTAAACTGACGTGTGAGCTCAAGCACACACAGACAGAGCTGCAGTTACTTCTTTACTTTTAGATGAAGCAGAGGGCAGCATTCTGCCCTTTGATTAGCAGCCACTCATTTGTGATGTTTTCAGGCAAATCAGTGTCCATTCACACGACGCAGGCCGCCGCAGAAAAAATGAACAGTTGTCAGCATGTGATGTGTTAATTTCCTGACAGTCGTGGTGCTGAAACCAATTACTGATTTAAGGGCAGCGAGAGAGCGGCCCTCCACACACACTCATTAGACTCCTCAGGACTAAAGGGATAAAAACACAACAAGGCAGGAAGAAAGAGACTTTCACACGGCCGCTGTCAGCCGAGAGCCTCGCATGTACAAAATGTCACTTCAGAAATAATTAAAGCAGGGCGACAGGAGCCCGATCACAGAGAAGTGAGACTCTGTGGCAAGATGAGAAACTCACTCACACTTCTGTTTTCTACTCTCACCTCTTATCAGAGTTTAAACAGGTGAGCTGTTACCATGGGAGCTGCAGCCATTCTAAACTGTGGCCTAATTAACTGTGTTAATTATCCACATCATACGTCACATACAGCAGTAATAACGTGGAGAGCAGTGAGACATGTCAAAGGACCTTTTTTTCAAAATACCAACACGTGGATGCTTTACAGCTACGATCAGGAACAGCTTGTCACTGGGCACCACCCCTCTGACCAGCTGCTGGAAAGGTGCTAAATAAGGTGCTTTATTTCTTAAGTGTGCACGCTCTCAGAGGCACAGCTCCATAACACACACTCCACAGCAGATCATTCAGTGAGTCTAAGCGTGGCTTTGTGCGACTCCACAGTTACATGGACATGTGGATTCCTGTTTTCCTCTAAGAAACAAAATCTGCATGCAGTGCTGCAGTGAGAAGCAGAAGACAGAGAAAGATGAAGAGTGTGGCTTTGAGTGTTAGTTTCAGATAATTAGCAGCAGTCTTAACGACACGTGCACACGTGCAGTGCAGACTTGTGATGTTTTCAGGCAAATCAGAGAGCAGAAAAGTTTTCACAGAACAGAACAGTGGTCATCTTCAAAAACACCTCGCATGGTGACTGATTCATGATACCTTATTTTATTTTATGATTCACTTTAAAGAGATGTTGAAATGCTTTGTGTTTCACTTTGCTCTAATCACCATGTTTAACAGCATTACAGTGTGATGAAGAGCTCAGAGACTGTTGGAACCACCCTCAGCACAAGACATTAAGACTTTTTAAAAATAGATCTTTATTCATCTTTTAAAAACATCAAAAGCAACAACAAAACAAATAAGAGGCAAAAAATGAGCAACAAAGCACCCCTCCCAGTGATTCAGTCCATATCCTAACGAACAAGAAAAACTCAATTTGTCAATTAAAGAGACAAAAAAAACAAACAAAAAAAAAACTGCTAACTTTAGCACAGTGGGCAGCACGGTGGGCGGCGCAGTGGTTAGCACTGTTGCCTCACAGCAAGAAGGTCCTGGGTTCAAATCCCCATCTGGCCGGGGCCTTTCTGTGTGGAGTCTGCATGTTCTCCCCGTGTCTGCGTGGGTTCTCTCCGGGTACTCCGGCTTCCTCCCACAGTCCAAAGACATGCAGTTAGTGGGGTTAGGTTAATTGGTGATTCTAAATTGGCCGTAGGTGTGAATGGTTGTCTGTCTCTCTGTGTTAGCCCTGCGACAGACTGGCGACCTGTCCGGGGTGTACCCGGATGGATGGATGCTAACTTTACCCCCACCCCCGCTCTCAGGGCGGATGGGGGCAGCCCGCCCCCTGTGGGCGCTCTCATTCTCTGCTCTCTTTCACCAGAGCAGACAATGTGGGAATATTTATTCTCTGTCCTCTGTGACCTGCTGTGAATGAGCTGAGTGCTGCCGCTGTAATTGGGACGCTGGTTAAAGGGGAGTTATTCCAACGGCGGGACGGCATCTTTAGAAACTCGACCCCCAGTCTGTGTCCCCGTCCCTGCTCCCTTTCTCTAATCTGCTAATAATACCCCTGTCCAATGGTGTCAATGGTTATATATCACCCCGAACTGCAGGGAGGGAGGGAGGAGAGCAAGCTCTGTGGAACAGCCGAGGATGTTTAACACATTCACCAAAACTGAGCAAAATCTGAAAATCAATCAGGGAAACATTTGATTCAGGAAACTGATCAGTTTTAATATGAAACACTGAGATTTGAAGTTATGATTTGTAAGTTAGGATTAGATTTAAGGGTGATGTGGTGGGTTAAAAAAAAAAATCAGATGAATGTATGATGTGTTGATAAAGAAACTATTCATAAATGATTCAAATTTTGCACATTGTAGAAAATAATTAACACAATATTTTCTTGAGCTGAATTCAAGGAGAGAAAAAAACGTGCGTGAGTCCATTAAACCGAGAGCTGTGAAGAGCGGCCCTTAAATCAACTGTTCACGTCTCTAACGAGGTTAGTCGTCACACGGCCACGGTCAGCGGCTGTTTCTAAATGCAGACGCACATTAATGAGGTCTTGATGGAGCCGAGTGTTTGATGTTGAGGGATAAAACGAGACATTCTCATGAGCAGCCTTCCCCAAATCTTTGGAGATCAAATTATATGTGATATCAAATACATGAGTGACTTACACTTAATTTCACAAAGAAAAGAGGCTGAGGAACAATAATGGAGACAGAAGATTGGAAGTCTGTTCTTTGTTCATAAATAGATGATTATTTTTAATTTCTTCAGATGAAATGCAGAGTTTCTCCCATGAGATGAGTTATTCTGCAGAGCTCTTCTATTTTATGATTGAGTAAACAAACTTATTTGTTCCTGATAAACTAACAGAGAACTGCATCTGTTTGAAGTGTAAAAATGAACATCTCCTAAATGAATACAGGTCACATGACTCTCTCACACTAGTCTGCAGGTCAGCGCAACCAGCACAGCCTTACCCTACAAGTATGTTTCCAGAGTCACCGTGGAAAATATCAACCTGGATATGCAAAAAGTTCAAATCAGAATGGAATAAAGGCAACAGAAGAAGTGCTGAGAAAGTGGGAAATTTGTCTTTTCTCTGTGGTGGAAATCAGGCACGCGTCTGAAAACCATCAGCTCATAGCTGCGTCCACACAGGAAGCTCAAACTCTACCACGCAAAGAACAAACAGAGGAACAAGATCCAGAAACACCGCCGCCTCCTCTGGGCCTGAGTTCGTTTAGGATGGACTGAGGCAAAGTGAAAACCTGTCCTGTGGTCTGACCAATCAGAAGCTAAAGAGGAGAGGGATGTTGTTATCAGCACACAATTCAAAGCAGCAATCCTGATGGTATGGGGGTGTGGGGAGGGGGCATTAATGCTGAACCATATCTCAAGGTTTAGGAGCTGCCATCCAGGAGGCATTTGTTTCAGGGAAGGTCTTTCTTATTTCAGCAGACGATGAACAAACCACACTGAGCTCGTATTCCAGCAGCAGGAAAAGAGTGTTGTGTTAGTTTCAACACTTGTTGTCTTTAGATTATTTTGAATTAAATAGAGGCTTTAAATAGTTTCTAAATCACTGGTTTCAGTTTGGAACCTTTCTGGAAATGATTTATTTTATACTCTCTCACAGCTGCATATATTAAAATTCCTGCAGTATCAGATTAGGCCCTCATTATGTGTCTGTTTATGTGTCTCTAACCTCCTGCAGTGGTGTGTGATTAGCAGCAGTGTGGATAGCATTACCGTTCCTGTCCAGCAGCCCCAGTGGACTCCTGTTTAACTCCTGCAGGGTGACGAGTCCTCCTGGGGACGACGGTGTGGGAGGACAGCTTGATCTTCAGGCCTCTCTATTGACTGGACTAGAGCAGCAGTTCTGGCTCGCTGCCTCCCTGAAGTGAGTATTGACACCCAGGTTCTGGTTTGGATAGCAGGGTCGCGGGACTCAGACTCTCCTCTTTTGATTAATTGAGCACTAACTTTGATTAATGGTCCCTTTAGCCATAATCTTCTTGCCATGAACTCAAACTTTATACAGTTTTGCTGCAGGAGAGGCTTCGTAGAGAGAAGTCAGTGAGAGGTGGCTGCTTTACCACAGAGGAGTTGTTAGGATCCAGAAACATCATAATCAAACATTTTCAGGTTCTTTCAGAGTCAGTAAGATGTGAGACACTGATCTACAAAAAGACTGTTATGAACGATACAGTTTCTCATTCAAAGTTATTATTTTCCTTTCTGTGCAGAAAAGAAAACAATATCCTGAGAAAAATCCAGGGAAAAAATCAGAGGCTTCACACTGATGATAGACTCGAGATTCTCTAAAAAACGACCAATTCTGCATCTGTGTGAACAGAGTTAACTCTGGATCTCACCTACAGGACATACAGTGCCCTACTCTTCTTCACCCGTCCAGCAGCTCTGTTAGTGTCTCCTCTCTCCTCCTGCTCAGAAAAAGGAGGCAGTCAGCATGCGCCAACAAAACTGAAGGAAACCTCATTTTTGGATGTGATGTTCAAACCACTGAGCTCTTCTTCATCAGCTTGAGCCCATAGATGAGGGAGGTGAAAGTTTCCTGTATTTCTAACCAAAGAGCAGCCAGAGGCTGACAGTGAGCTCTCTCTGCGTGCTCATGAGCATTTTTGATCAATAATAGATTGTTTTCTGAACTTTAATATGATCGGATTTGATCTGGTAGCTCTTTGAGAAGTCAGCTGAGGACAGACCGGTTTGCTCCGCCACCTGAGTAACATGTTTTTCTTCTATGTGATGTACATTTTTGTCTTTTAATTCTTGAACTGCTCTTAAACCTGATCATGTATGGTTCTGTTTTTTTCTGTGCTTCTAATTAGGCTTTTTTATTGTTTGTAATTTTATAGTCTCCTGTAGTCTTCCTTAGTCTTTTGCTTTCTGTTCATAACACATCAGGAGCTGGTGCCTTGGATGTTCAGGTCTAACAGCACTTCATGCAGTCACACGGGGCTGTTTGCTTGGATTTTTATCTGCTCACCTCGGCCTAATCTCTGTCTGTTAAAGCTCAGGAGCTTTCACCTGAAGTGTGGACCCTCTTTCCGTTCAGACCCTTTCAGATGACTAAGTGAAATCTTAAGTTTCCAGCTCAGCCCACTGTCTACCCTTCGTCATGAAAACATGGCTGCTGTGGCATGCAGCGGTGCTGAGTCATCAGCTGTAGTTCAGTAAGTCACCAAAGACTCCTGCGCGAGGAAGAGCACTCCTCCTCTCCTTCAGACTACGGTTCGCCCGTGTGGCCTAATGCATGCAGTTTGTGCAGCTGCGGCACGGGACAGCTGACAGCCGATCATGGCGTGATTTATGATGCTGACCGCTGGCTGCGTGGTGCAGGCTAATGACACATACACTAAAGTCATTGATTTGTATGAATGCCCTCCGCTCTTCATCTATCACAATTTAATGTTGGAGTTTGCAATGCAGAGGTGGAGAGGAGGAGGAGGAGGTACTGGATCGACATGCAGCTAACGTACGAGTAGGCACGGACGCTCTGAAATGAGGAGCAGGTGGGACGAGGAGGAAGAGAAGGAAGAGAAGGAAGAGGAGGTTTGCTACCCCGAGGCCAGACATCCTCTCCCCCCTCGCAGGTCACGAGTCATTTGCTGCTCCTCTAATTTCTCCCTCCTTCTCTCTGCTTTATGGAAATGACGGTGGAGCGTGCACAGTGGACACTCTGCTCAATAAAGCAGATAATAGCAACAACAAGGAGCAGAGCGCAGGAAATACCTTCAGAGAAGAAGAGAGGAAGCAAAGGAGGAAGTGAGGAGGAGGAAGGAAAGCAAACCAGCCTGTGGTTTGGGTTAGAAAAAAAATACTCTGTGAGATCAGGATACTTAGGAGGAAAACAAATCCAATGTGATCTGTACATTTCCAGCATAATCTTTGTGTTTCCTTCAGACTGCTCTTCCTCACTGAGACGTGAGCTTGATACGAAAGGTTTTCAGGACAGGATCAGAGAGACGACCTGCTGGGATGGAGGCTGACCGACAAACCGACCGAGGGACAAAGTGTGGGCTGAAGCTGCTAATCTGAAGTATCCAACTTGTAAAATACAACCTGAACTCTGTGGGTCAGAGGTTTGGCATCGATCATATAAAGAACAAAGATGCTGTATTTCATGAAGTTTTCCTACCTTCTAATGAGCAGAAATAGAAGCTAAAGTTTGTCTTTATGATCCCATCTTTGCACACTTGTGTAATCATAAATTCAATTAGTGTTAAAGCAGCTATTTCAGCTTTCTTTAGGTTTCACGAGCGCTGCATCCACAGATCAGCACACCTCTTTTTTGGAACATTATCTCCATGTAGCTGGGATATTTTATCCTAAAAACTGGAGTCTGTAGTTATGAAAAATACAAACTCCAGAAAAAGGAACAGGTCCAGGACAATTTTTTTTTTAATTGAAGCACTTTATAAATGTGGCTATCAATAAAACACAGCAGACAGTTTCAGTTTAATCTGTCTGAGTCTCTGGGGTTTCTGCCAACACCCTGCAACTATGAAGGCAGGAGGAATTTTTATGTTTTTATTAATATAATTAATTTCATTGTGTTTCTAGAGCCAGTGTCTTTGTTTTCACTGGAATCATCACAGAGACAGACTGACGGCTTTCTACAAACACATTATTGTTTTAATATCATTTTAAACTTTAAAATCTCAGAAAAAGCAGGGATGAGTCCATGTTTTTGATGCTCATTTCTTTCATTTTGGACGGACAGTTGGACATACGGATGGACGGATGTTTTTGGGAATAAGGGGCCTTCTAAGTGTTGGTGGTTGGTTTTCTTAGTGATCTCATTGCTCTGGCCATGATGTTCTTATCTTCTTCTCCTCTGTCTTTGTCTCTTCACCCTCTCAGCCTCTCATTTGATGACATGCTGCAGATGGAGTCATGACTCATGGCTTACATAACTGCTTTAATTACAGCGGATGTAAACAAACCTGTCAGTTATGCTAATCTGGACCATAGCTGGATGGATGAGACAATAACAACAGATAAACAACAGGAAGAGGCCTGGGGGACACCTGCTTCTCGGACAGACATGTCCTTCAGGTCTTCACACAAACATCATGTAAGACTCTTCAGCAGCAGGCGGGATGGTTTGGACTGGCAATGTATACAACATATCTGGAGCTGAAATCAGGAGGTTTGTTCACTGGCCACGTTCCATACTTAAAGATATGCAGGAATCTTTGCTGCAGCTTTTCTAAGTGGATATGTAAATATGACATGCAGCTGCTTTTCATCACACTAATGTTTTCCTACAGTTTTCGTGTTGCTGACACGCCTAACCTGAATGTTGGCCTACATTCTCCCAGATGGAGTTACAAACACAGTCATCAGGACATTTATTCATCCTGAGCTTCCCGTCTGCAAACAGCGCGCAGTGTTTGTTTGGAGTAGAAGCACATCTGCCAGGTAAATGCCTTCGATGATAGGTAAGGGTTACAGAGGGTAGCACGAGCAGCACGTTACTCACCAAACCACTGAACCTATCCCACAGGTTCGAGGCCTGACCTGCAGAATGTGGAGCACGCAAACACAACGAAGACTGAATTTATAAGTACTGTAAATTAATTTATTCATGTTTTCAATTCTTCATCACACAAAGTTTTTTTTCACTGAACTACACGGTCAGAGCTACAGTTATATCAAATCCAAAATTAATGTTTTTGACAAAATCAATTGTGTGTTGACTCACATTTTGCACATTACAACATACACTCACCTTTAAAATTCAGAACTACCTTCATTCTTCATGGCACAGATTCAAAAAGGTGCTGGAAACCTTCCTCAGAGATTTTGGTCCGTGTTGTCGTGACGGCATCACACAGCTGCTGCAGATTTGTTGACTGCATCTGTGATGTGAATCTCCTGTTCTACCGCATCCCAAAGGTGCTCCGTTGGACTGAGATCTGCTGACTGTGGAGCCATTTGAGTCCAGTGAACTTACTGTCATGTTTGAGATGATTTGAGCTTTATGACATGGTGCGTTATCCTGCTGGAAGCAGCCATCAGAAGATGGTACACTGTGGTCATAAAGGGATGGACATGGTCAGCAACAATACTCAGGTAGCCTGAGGTGTTTAAATGATGCTCAGTTGGTACTAAGGGGCCCAAAGTGTGCCAAGAAAATATCTCCCACACCATCACACCAGCAGCTTGAACGGCTCGAAGCAGTCTGTCCAGTCTCCTCTGACCTCTGACATCAACAAGCCATTTTCTCCCAGAGAACTGCTGCTCACTGGATATTTTCTCTTTTTCAGACCATCTCCTGTAAACCCTGGAGATGGCTGTGTGGGAAAATCCCAGCAGATCAGCAGTTTGTGAAACAATCAGACCAACAACCATGGCACATTCAAAGTCACTTAAATCACCTTTCTTCCTTATTCAGATGCTCAATTTGAACTTCAGTAGGTCATCTTCGTCATGTCCACATGTCTACATGTGCTGAGTTGGTGCCATGTGATTGGCTGATTCGATATTTGCATAAACAAGCAGCTGAACAGGTGTACCTAATAAAGTGTTCAGCTTGCTATAATTTGGCGTTATTAGTGTAACTAGCTTCACTTCCTACCCTGTAAATGAGCTGCTACTGAACCACTGACAGTCTTTTGACTTTCTGACATCAATGTTTCTCTGTAGGACTACCTGACCTGATGGTCAGGTGTGACCGCTGTATATACAGTCAGTTGGAGGTTTGATTCAGAGGAGGGGAGATGGTGCTTGCCTTTTAGTTTGAGTTAGTTCATTTTGAGTTCTTTTAATTCGTTTTGTTTCACGTGTGATGGAGAGATATTCACCTCTACGAGTCTACCCATCTACCTCCTTTCCTGACATTCCACACTGATGTCCACACTATCTGTTTGCTTGAGGTGCCAAATTTAATTTTTAATTCTTCTTTGAAAAAATAATCCTGAAATTTCCTTTCATTGTTGCAGTGGAAGCTGCATGTTTGTGTCTCCTGGAGCTGTGGCCACCATTTCCCACAGCTGATCCCAGTCCATTCATCATTCATCACTTACCTGTAGTGTATCAGGATCCGCTCTTCCACCAACTCTTGGTCAGCCTCTGTACCAAAGCTCTGGCTTCTTAGTGTAACTCGCTTTCTTTGAAATGTGATGTTTTTTTCATTGTGACTAACCCTGATACTACTCCTTCTCTTCATACCTCAGCCAGCATCTCTGCCTCTGCTCTTTTTGCTCTCTCATTTTGAACATTTCTAAATTTATACAGTGAGCAACACAATCTTAATTCATTGTTAAAACTATTCCACATTTTTATCAGATAAACTGCTTTTCCCTGAGATACTGTATGTGTCTTATTTCAAACAGCCAGTACTACAGTTTGGAAGTAGATGGTTTTGTATATCATCAGCGCAGTGTTAAGATCAGGTAAATTTAATGAATAGCCTGGCTAATTGCTAATGATTGAATATAGCAATACATCTGAAGAAATTTTGAGTAAAAAACTAAACTGGAAGGTAAAAGAATAGTAATTACTGCAGATGATACTGAGATGAGATGCATTGCTGCTCACGCTGGTTTTTATTTCCTCTGCCAATGAGCTCATGTGATTGATTCAGTTTGTCTGTTTGTTGGTAGGATTACTCTAAAAGTTCTGGAAGGATTTGTATGGATACATTCCCAGAGATGCAGCTTGGCCCAAATTAGAAGTGATAAACTTTTGAGTCGACCCGGATGTGGATCCTGGAATTTTTGCAAGGATTTTTTTGCGCTGTGAGAGAAGAAACCTTGGCATTAGGCGTCCTGTAGTCACAAATGCATACCAAACTGAAGGAAAACTGAGAGATATCATCCTGAAGTTCTCTAGAAAATATCACAAAACAGTGTGGATCCTGATTAGTTCATGCATGGAGTGAAGGGGGCTTTCATTCTAACACAACATTCTGTTCTTTCACTTACCTGCATGTTGATGCTGCTTTTTGGTCTTAAACTGTGGACAGGTGAACATCAGGCTGCAAAACAGGCTGATACAACAGAATCAGATCCATCACAGGCTGATTGATCGATTTCTAATTAAAACCTCCAGATAAAACACATTTATTAGAAATCTAATTTGCACATATACGCTCATATACACCAATATATACGCTCATATACACCAATACATACGCTCGTATACACCAATACACGCATCCAACATCATATCTTACAATGATGAGTGGGGAGGAGGGAGGGGACAGGCCTTCTTACGTCCCTGTTCCCTGTGCCCTGCCCTAGGCGAGGGGTGGAGGTCAGATGGAGGTTTGGGGGCCGGGTGGGCTGCGTCCCGGGGTTGCGGCTGGTCCGGGGGGGTGTCTGCTGTACCAAACGTCAGAGGGTAGGTTGAGGATGGGTGTCTGTCTTTGTGCATTTGTCTTTTGTGTGTCTGTGTGTGGGTATGTGTGTAGCCTGTTTTTGTGTGTGTGTGTGTGTCTGCATGTGTCTATGTGGTCAGTATGTATCTGTGTGTGCATGACTGAACCTGGGTCTGGGGCTTGCCCAGCCCCGGTTGTTGCTGCCTCCCCGGGGACGTGGGTT
>VVAS01074161.1:2200-14053 GCA_015103295.1 Ptychochromis oligacanthus
GCTTCTCATGTTTTCCTTACTAATGACCCTTTGCTGCTACAAAATAAGCTCAAATTCTTACAGACTGAAGGCTTTTTGTTCATTTTAAAACAATTGCCTGAATTAACATAAGGTAACAGTGATTTGAAATCCAAATTCCGGGAGCCGATAGGGTCTGTAGAACATGCATGGAGAGATTATTGACACTTCAGGGGCGAACTTGCTCCTCGACAGTTATCTGTCGGTTTGATGGTGAGCTGGAGTGCGACAGGGCAGAGGACGGGGCCGGGCGGGTCAGCGGAATCCTCAGCAGGCGCCTCGCTGACACATGTGGGACAGAGCTCAGTGGAAATCGGGTTAATGAATCGTAGAGAGAGGGAAACGGCGGGGTTACTCGTCTTTCAATATCCCCCATCATTATCAGTTGAACCAGTGCTCATCTGCACAACATGGGGAGAGGAAAAGATGAGGAGGTCAGTAAGTGGCAAATCTGGACCTGTGAAAAGGATTTCAGACAATAGATCATAAATGTGTGTAAAACAAAGGAACTGCTACTTAAGTGTCATGGTCAATTTTTAAAGGAAATAAAAGATGGTTCTCTCTCTTTTTGTGAGATTTCATGTCATATGATGCACTGTGACTGTTAAGTACCTTGTGAATATTTGACAGTTTAGCTTTTTTTCCTTCTGTATGCACTCTCTACGAGCCCTTTTTGCGCCATTGTAAGAGTATATTCTCTGGTGGGTCTTTGGTCCATGACCAGTCCATTACAGGCTTGTCTGCCTTTGCTGTCACTTCTTTTTGATGTATCAGTGAGCTTCAGAGAGAACCACCAGTCTCTATTTTAATAATAACAGCCTGCTTCTGCATGCAGACTCAACTCAGATGCAAATCACCGCTTCTTATTAAATTGGTTAAAGCAAATTCACTCCACATCTACGCCCTTTCTCCCTGCAGTTGTTACTGTTCTTGAAAGGTATGCACTGACAACCTGACACTGATGAAATAAAGCTTTTAATTACTGAAGAAAATTGGGACAAATAGTCTGAATCCAGCCTATTCACACACATAATTCGCCTATCTAAGAGGATGAAATATATTAGCATATTTAATTGGCGGCTAATGCCCATCTCTTGTATTTGACAGCTGTTGAGTCAGACGACGGCATTGTCCAAATATGAGTCAGTGCACGCTAATCTAATCAGGGAAACCTTGGTTGGGGATTGAGTTAGCATTTTGGACATCCGTCAGCAAGCTCGCAGGATTACACAGAGGGTTAATTACAGAAGAATCAGATTCAGAGAGATGATGGCTTTAACGGTTGTAAGAGTAAGGTAATAGTATTCACAAGCCAAAAGCTGATGTGAATGAAGGCCTAAAGAACAGCCTGAGACTATGATGCTGTGGTAACTCAGGCGTGGCATTGATTACTTTAATTGGTGGACCGGGAGCTGGGAACATTATTGGATTTTATTTAAACCCCTCCTCAAAGAGACACTTCAGATACAATCCACCAGTGCATTGGTCATTGTTGGACGTCTGCACTATCGGTAATAGTAAAGGTCCATCTGGGATTATACATCAAACAAATGTCTTATTTTACAACTCCTCCACCCAGATCTCCAGATCTCCAGTGTCCTCCAATATGTCCTTGTTGAACGTCGATTCAAACTCGGAAAAATAGTTAAGTCAGGGTTTTTTTTTCAAGTTTTCTGGCAGGTAAATGGCTGTTTATTGATAAATACAAGCAAATGCAAAGACAAAGTTCCATCAGAAAATGGCACAGCAAAATGTACCTTTGGATGGATGTGCATGTTAGGTTGATTGGTGATTCTTGATTGGTCATGGATGTGAGGTAGAGAAAGTGCTCAATGTGTACAGAATAAAGCACTGTATGAATGTAAGTTTAAATGTGGCTTGTGGTCTAAAGGACTTAAGTTTATTTCCATTTCCTTGTCTTGCAGAGCTGGTTGGCCACTAACAGCATCTTGCTGAGAGAATAGCTTATAATAGCTTTCCAAACTTCTTTTCTTTTTATCTGTGTTGGGCCATGTACTGACCTTTTTATTCTCAGAATTTGTGCATCAGTTGATTCCATTAAGACTGAGCAAAATAGTTGCCAAGCTTGTTAACTTGGTTGCAAAAGGTAAAAAAAGGTCACACGATTTAATAAAAATATGTATTTGTATAATGCAAGGCTGTAAAGCTACAATTTTGCACTCCATGGCTCTCTGTTCTCTCAAAGGTCACTGGGTAATGTTGCAATGTTTTGTGATCATCATAGTAAAACTATATGCTGAAAACTGAATACATGCACGGGAAATTCAACACTGAGTTATTTTGCTGGAAAAAAAATTCTGCAGTCTTATAGCTACAACTACCTGCTACTGAAGAACATATTACAGGGGTATCAGAGGAAGATAAAGTAAAGTCACTTAAGCATTTGGAACAGCTCCACTGATAACACCTCACCCACTTAAAATCCAAGGTTTACTACAAAGGGTGTATTGAGCCTATATTTCCTCATCTGTTTCTCTCATTCTATTGTCTAAAATTATAGATTAACTGCATCATCACAATTTCTCTTTCTTGTTTCATCTTACCTCTATCTCTGTTGTGCACACACAAAGTTAAATAAGATACACAGCCCAATAGACTGACACATTCGAGTGAGTGTGCAGCATGCCATTGATGTTGTGCTCAGGCTTCATCCATCACTGATAATGGCTGAGGACAGCTGTGTGTTCAGCCCCCCCATCCCCTCAATAATACCACAAGCTTGAGGCGGAAGGATGGATTGGAGGAGGGGTGTATTTATTCTACTCTACCTCCTAATCATACACTAACCATCCTGTAATACAGTCATGAAACCTCCACCCCCCCACAACAGCCTGAACACCCCCACACTAGAGAATACCCGCCCGGGGCCAGGCCCAGATGGCCGTGGCCAGCAGCGGCCTGTGTGTTGCCTCTATCTGGCTCTCTGCACTGGGACTGAAATTGGAATCATTGATGCAAAACTATGTTACACAAAAACACGCACAGACACAGAGGTGGCTGCCTTCATGCACTGCTATGCATGCACCACTATGCAGACTCCCACTTTTGCAGTCTCACACACACATCAATACACACACACACAGCAAACAAGGATGCAGTGTTTAGACTGGAGTTAATGAAGAGATAACAGCTGATGTAATTTGTTTCCACATGAATGAAGTCTGTCAGGGTTCCATTCTAGCTGATATTTCCGATTTCACACACTACCTTCAGTGTTCATGAGTTGAAGGTGGCTTTTATAAACACTCTGCCCTTGAATGACCTTATTCAACTGAGCTGATACACTACGAGCTAATTGCTATATAGCACTGGTTTTGAGATTAAATATGTTATAATCACCAGTTGCACTCTCAAGAACTCTTTGGTGTGTTTTGGGATAACGTGCTTGTTCACGGTTAGTTGACTTATATCAGAGTAAGTCACTGTGAGCTTTCATCACTTTGTATTTGAAGTGTCTGTACAACCACACACTGTCAGCAAAGTAGTATAAATGAGCTAATAAATGTCCACAGTCAGGTCTGTGTCAGGTCAGTAACTATACCTGACACACTGAACTTGGAACATTGTTTCTAGAAGCTGCTGTTTAATGTTACTAGTGCATGCCCATGCTCATGTCCTGGACTAAATGTAATTTTAGTCCATTGTTAGGAAGTTGCTAGGCTCATGCATGATACTATATCATATACATCATAATATTCCAGTTTTGTGGATAGAAATTTGATGTTACTATTGTGAAATTAAAATTATACTATGCTTTTATAAGGGGTTATAGGTGCACAAATGCTAAAAACGGTGTTGGTAGGTGGTTGCTAGGCAACATGATGACCATAAAGTCTGATATAGATAAGAACATAATAGTCAGGTTTTGTGGATATAAATTAGATTTTATTGTCATGAAGTTAAAATGAAATGATGGTTTTATAAGGTGTTACATGTGCATAAATTCTAAAAATTAGTAACTTTAGCCTTTGGTAGGTGGTTTTTAGGCATAGTATCTGATGTACATTAGAACCGTCAGAGGTCTAAGATGTACCTGTGTACCAAGTTTGGTTGCTGAACTCCTGATCATGTAGGAGAAATTCAAGATACCCTGAAGTAAAGGTCAGCATATATAAAAATGTCCTTAGATTCATACTTCATCTAAAGATGATTCTGAACTGTGTGCTTATGTTTGATTCATTAAATTGATCCTTAATTAAAAACCCTACTTAAGCAGGGTCTAAGTGATCTATAAAAGTCAAATTAAGTTCACAGCACCTGCCTTTTGATTTCATTGCACACAATGGAAGAAAGAAAAAAATTAGCTTTTTGGAAAATGAGATCATGCAGTTGGTAGGGGAGATTGAAACCAGGTAACAAGTATTTATCACTGTACTTAACAGCAGTTTGACAAACAAAGCCCAACATGCAGCATGGGAGTGTATAACTGTTGGAGGGAACTAGGTGGGGCGGAATGACGGAACTGTGGCTGATACAAGACTTGGATCATCATGAACCATAAAGCCTTTACAGTCTCTAAGAACTCTCTCCCTTCTGAAGGCTTGCCTATCACACTGTTCCTAAAGTTCATGTAAACTTTTAACAGCAATACTCATATACAACCAGGAGGAAAATCATGTCAAGTCTAGATTTGGCTTAGAGATTAGACCATTTCCACACCAAAGTAAGAATTAAAATAACTACCTATACATGATATGATTTACAGTTTGAGTCATATAGGATCAAACCTGACTCTAAGTCTGATTTATAAATGAGGCCTGACCTGGCATCTCCAATCAAAACCTGGGGGAAAAAAATTTTGACTAGGTACTACCAAGGCAAGTAGGAATATACCATTTTCAGTTAATCTGAGTCAGCAAAAAAGATAGAAAATATGTCTTTACTCTTTATGCTGTTTACAAAACCTCAGCTGGATGATTAGGATGAAATGATAGCAACAGCATTGTCATAAACAAGCTGGAAATTAGTCAGGTTTTATCATGCAGAGAACAACAATGGGCTTTATTTACAGTACACATTTTACCATATTATTGACTAATCTGTAATCTAAACACCACAATGAGGTCATTTCCAGTAAATCTCCACAGATGGCAAGCTAATGCTATTCAATTAGCAGGTGATGGAGAAGGGTGGAACCCGATCCCCAACAAAACACCAGTCCAGCACACTCCCTTCTATAAAGGACACCTGTCAGAAACAAGAGCCTCTTTTACCCTGGCTGTTAGAGAAAAGCATTCTCCTTGTCTCATCATCATTTAAGACTTAGGCACTTCAAAGCTGGCCAGGTACAATAGCAGTGAGCAGGCCTGCCTTCAAAAGAACAGCACAAGTTATGGTGGGGTGGCAGGGGAGAAGAATAGCCCTGTAAATCATAATAGGGAGGAAAATATAAAAGACGAGGCAGAGAGACGCAGTTCACCTGTTCTCTGTAACACAATCACTTAACGATCCTCAGGGCGCATTGTACGGGAGGGCGCTCCTGTAGCTTGCGCCCTCGCTTTGTGCCCTGCTGAAGCACAGAGATCATCTTCCCCCTCTCCACAGACCCCTGACCTTCTCTCTGTTCCACTTGCACACACACACACCCATCGAAATTACCCTTACTCCTCACAGATTAAGATCAATGTCATTCATCGCGTTTAGAGTATCAGCCTTTGATTTGGGCCAAAGAAAGGGAAGGGAGGGCACACAGGGCACCTGGGAGCTGTATAAGGATAGGAAAAAAATGTTCTCCATTAAGATGGGGATGAAAGTAGCTTTTTTACTTTCCCCTTGAGCTTGTGCGTGCTTTATGTGAAGGGAAGTCGATCTTTGAAGTCGCTGCAGGTCAACACAATTTGCATATACACATTCCATGTTATGCAAGTGGTTAATCAAAGAGTGTCACCCCAAAACCTAAAAAGTAGTGCTGTATTTCAAAAAAACACAATGCGGCATTAGTAGGGTGTGTCTTCAGGTGCAGCTGAGAAATACAAAGCAGCCTTCTGTCTGGACAAATCATGTCCACTCTGTTAATCAAAATGACTATCTTTGCTCAAACACTGTTAAATTACTTCAATCAGAAACTGATCCTGAAGGAGAAAAAGAAGATCAAGATCAAGATCATGGATCATAAATGGCAACTTATGTATCACTCCCTACAACACCAGAAAAGTAACAATAACTGTAAATATCATTGCCAGTTTTTGGAAGTTAGCACCACCATGCAAGTTGACAGGATTGGTTCCTTGGAGTGTTAGGCATAAAACAATGGCTGTCTGAATATGATTTTTTAGAGTGTCAGTATACTTCCACTTCTAAGGTGATAATACCCCTCCTTGGCATTTACACTGTAGGTTAAAAACTTAAGAAGGGCTTTTAAATGTCTTTTACACAAATGCACTGAACAGTAGTTTAAATGGAACTGTTTAAGTAAATTGGCATAATGCCACACCACCCACCTTACATTGTATTCTACCTGGACTGTGTGCTTGTGCTTATTTGATTGGCCAGTGCAGTGTGTTGCCAAATGAGCCAGATGACCCTTCTGTTTTTGCACCGACTGTGCCAAGCAATCTGATAACTGAAACAAATAAAGAGGCTGTGTTTTTGAGCACAGTCTTTAAGTTATTAGGCCCAACCCCCTTTGCCTCTGCTTCCCTCAGCATTACCACAGGGATTCCTCTGTGTATCTAGTCCCAGACCTTTGACCCTGCCCATAGGTAAGCTTAGCTTTTGGACAGCACTGACTCTTTTCTATAGCTTTTTTCCACTGAAGTTTCAAACTCTCCTGTCTCTACTCTCTCTGCGCCCTACCACCCCCATCCCCACCCTTGGAGCCACCAGGGTATGTGACGGTCTAAATGCCCCCTTTTGTTGGCAGAATGGATCTTTTGTCTGCACCCCCTGCCTGTGCTGACTAAGGGACATCCAGTGAGCCCACTTTTGAGTCCACATAGGGATATGAGAGCAGTGGAAACAGAGGGTCAGCTTAAGCCACCCCCCACCCCCTCCCCCAAGAGTGTTTGAGGAATTTCCTGATTCAATAACTTTTTAAATATCCAGTTCCCTTGCATTTTTATACCTCCAACAGCAGCTACGCTACACGCATCCTCACACCTCAAATCCAGCAGAAACTGGCCAGGCCATGACATCTACACTGAAGCAGTACCGACATTTTATTAGGTACTCCTTGCCAGTACTAGATGGGCCCCCTTTTTTGCTTCAGAACTGCCTTAATTCTTCATGGCACAGATTCAACAAGGTGCTGGGAACATTCCTCAGAGACTTTGGTCCATATTGACATGATAGCATCACACAATTGCTGAAGATTTGTTGGTTGAACATCATGATGGGAATCTCTCGTTCCAACACATCCCAAAACTGCTCTATTGGATTGAGATCTGGTGACTGTGGAGGCCATTTCAGTACAGTGAACTCATTGTCATGTTCAAGAAACCAGTTTGAGTTGATTTGAGCTTTGTGACATGAAGTTTTATCCTGCTAGAAGCAATCTTAAGAAGATGGGCACACTGTGGCCATAAAGGTATGGATATGGTCAGCAACAATACTCAGGTAGGCCTTGGTATTTAAAAGGTTGGTACTGTGAGGTCCAAATTTTGCCAAGAAAATATCCCCCACACCATTACATCACTACCAGCGCCTGAACTGTTGATAGTCAGGATGGAGCCATGCTTTGATGATGTTTACATCAAATTCTGACCCTAGCATCTCAATGTTGCAGCAGAAACTGAGGCTCATCAGATCAAGCAATGTTTTTCCAATCTTCTAATGTCCAATTTTGGTGAGTCTGTGTGAACTGTAGCCTCAGTTTGCTGTTCTTAGCTGACAGGAGTGACACCCGGTGTGGTCTTTTGCTGCTGCAGCCCATCTGCTTCAAGTGTTGTTCAGAGATGCTCTTCTGTATACCTTGGATGTAACTAATGGTTATTTGAGTTCCTGTTACCTTCATCAGCTTGAAGCACTCTGGCCATTCTCCTCTAACCTCTGATATCAACAAGACATTTTCACACAGAGACCTGCTCCTCACCAGATATTTTTTCCTTTTTGGACCATTCTCTGTAAACCCAAGAGATGGTTGTGTGGAATAAATCTCAGGAGATCAGCAGTTTCTGAAAACCATGCCACATTCAAAGTCATTTACTGTAAATTTACTGTAAATCACCTTTCCTCCCATTTTGATGCTTGGTTTGAATTCACCAGGTCATCTTGACCATATCTACATGCCTAAATGCTTGATTGTCTAATTAGATGTTTGTGTTAATGAACTGTTTAACAGGTGTACCTAAAAGAAGTGTCTGAGGCTTAATTATGAATGCACAACATTTCTTCAGGTAAAAGTTTTGACCCAAGAGGAAACTGAGTTAGACAGATTTTCTGTCTATTTTAATACAAATTTAGCTTTGAAGCAAGTGTGCAGGGGTTACTCTGTACACCAGTGCTGTCCTGCACCTAAATAAAATTCTTCTCTTTAGGGTTCTAAGTAGAATGCCTTGCACCAGTTTACCAGAACAGTAAAAGAACAGTAACAATAAAAACAATTTACTTATTTTCAGGTGACTAATGCTAAACGATTTGTAGAGGTATTGCGCCATCTTTTAGAACATGAACTGTTTAGATCTGTCTGTCAAGTAATTAACTCACAAAAAACCTTAAAAAAAAAGGGTACTAACATTTCATCGGAGAACAACAACGAATAAGAATTTCAATTGTCAATGTGTCTAACAGTTATTTTCTTTAGAAATCAGCTGACTGTTCAGTGTATAAAATACTGATTATTTAAGATGCTAGTATGAGGTAATTTTTTAAATACTTCAGTAATTATTCTGCTAAGTGTCTCAAACATACAAGTAATTAATCATTTGATCAATTTAGCTCTAGAGTACAGGTTAGTTTTCTGGCTGATACCAAAAAGTTTGGTATCAGCCATAAATTATCAGCCCCATAAATTTTGCCACTTTAGTGAAGAAAGGCTCAGCAGAAATGCAAAGTGGATTCTGACACGCCACAGACTTAATGTCAACATGATGCAGCCATTCTCTAAAATCTGTCCCCAGAAACTAACAGAGCATCCTGACACTTCCCACAAAAGTGAAGAGAGACTTTCACTAAACATGTCAATATAGAATTGAAGCAGCAATTTTTATTTTTTTTTTTATCTTGAGCAAATAAAGTGTGGAAAGGAACAAGAAAACTAGACAGGCAGAAAAAACGATAAATTAGATTGGTAGCATCTGGGATTATTACTTTATTCCTCTAACAAGGATCTGCTCACACAGCAGTTTGTGGACCAATAATTAATCCCCCTAACATCCTTTTTAATAGACTTCCATTAACATGCTTTTAAAAATGGTGCTTTTAAACAATACCTAATTCACTGCATACATGAGAGCACACATTAGTGCTGAATAGTATTTACTGGCCATCCTTTAAAGAGCTCCCTTTAAAATCTAATCCCCTAATGTATCCAAATCACATGGCTGTCCCGGACCATATATCTTTAATTGTACGTCGGTCCACTTTAACAAGAGTCAGACGCCTGCTAAGGACTCCTCTACATCAAAAAGCTGCCGCCCAGCACCTCATATCCTCTGCTGTCACAATGCTGCTGTTTCACCACCCATGTTCATAAAACGCACTCTCCTCCCTTCATTCCCAACCCCCTCCTTTCACTTTGATTGGGCTAATTGTGTTTCCTGCTGAATGCAGTAAATTTAAGGGAAGCTAGGAAGTGCATATGCACGTACCCTGGAGCGGGTATACAAACTCAAATTCACACTGCAGGCAGCTTCTCTAACAAGAGGCCATTAGAGACAATAGGCCGACTCGTTCACTTTCTGAGGGTCCAATTTACATGGCAGTGGCAGGTACTAAAGCCTCTTGAGCCCTTTGGATTATAGACTCCTCTTTTGACACCTCTCCCATGGTCATGTGTTGGAACTAGCCCATTATGCTTCAGTGGTTTTAACACACGGACATCAATTTGACCATCTATCCATCCATACATCTGTTAAAGTGAACTTTGGCAGAAAAAGAAACCTTTTCTGTAACTGACCCTAAATCCAGACCTGCAAATAGAGAAAGGAAAGAAAACAGTTTTTTTTTCTTTTTTCTTTTTTTTTTTTTACAAACTGAGATTGAAAGGAGTGCTCCATACTTTAGTAACCATGCAACACGTGGCCCATCCGGATCTCACTATTCATTGGTTTTCACCCAGGGAGCCATCACGAAACCATACTGTGGTTGCCTTTGTTATCACAGTCTGCCACTCTTTTTCTCCTCATCCCCCTCTCTTTCTCTTTTTCAGTCTGGGTGAGCTCCCGTTGAACAGAGGGTTTCTGCGGTGGGACTGGGAAACACTGGACCACTTCAGAGCCCATCCCAAAACCACACCAAGCTTTCCGTACTATCAATAGCTGTATTTCTCTTTCTCTACTCTCTCTGTCTTCCTATATCTGCCTCATCCCTCTCTGTGCTGGTGACCTGGTCTGTGTGTTGCGGCCTTGGCAGTGGCAGACAGCGTGTTACTGAATGGGAGGGAAGTCATATGTTAGCAGTTTGAACCTACAGCCCCAATTAGAGGCAGCTGTTGCTGCACTATCACACCACATCGGAGGGGAGGGAGGGGGTGAATTTATGGTCTGCGTCTCCGTGGTGACCCCTGTTTGATGTGCAGAAAATTAGGAAGTGAATGACTTCCTGTGGGTTGCTGCTGGAAGGGGCAGCTCCATACAATAATAAAAAACAGAGAGTAAGACAGAACAAGGAAAGCAACAGCTGAGGACTAGGATGAAGTTTGTGGTAGCAGGGTTGTGTGCAAACAGAAGCCGGAGGTCATCTGCTCTTCATAGGCAATGCCATTGTGCACCGATTCCTCTCAAGCAACTGTGGGTGCATGCTGACAAACCTGACCCCTAGTTTTGCACATGTCTGAATTCAGTCATACTCAAAGGCAAAAAATCAGTGAACGCATTGCAGGATTTAGCTTTTTGGTTCTTTACACATGGCCCTTTGAATACCACAAGAACATGCCTGTGCAAGTGAGCTGCTCAGAAAATATTTACAAACTTGGCAAGATGAGTTAAAAGTCCAAGTGGTAAAAGACACAGAATACATCAAAGAAGAAAACGTATGTTCCTATAGATTAAGAAGAAAAGCCAGTCACATCTGTCCAGACTTGTAATTCCAAACATCTTGAGTAATCTTCTGTCAAATTTGCACCATGGAAGTTTCAGTTAAGACCACCTGTAAAGCTTGTCTAAAAATCTTGATCTTAACCTAAATACCATTCACTAGTTGCATAGCAACGCTTTGTTTTTCCACTTGCTTCATCACTACATTGGATGTCATTTCAACTTTGACCTCTTGAACCAGAAGTAATGACCCTTGCTGATTTTCCTCCCAATTCAGAGGATCTGTGTCCACTCTGAAAAAGCCTCTTGAACAAAAATAACTAGTATTTAATTCTCAAAATTCCTCACAGTCAAGTGTTAAGTCAGTCAATAAAACTTTCTAACAGACTCTGCTAGTCACTGTATGAGCAACAATAGGGTGAGATTGTGATGCTCGGCCCCTTTTGTTTCTCTCCAGCTTTTCTGGTGAATGAAACACAATAGGAAGGAATGCACCGGTTTCTGGTTGGGTGCTAAACCCAATCAGGATGATAATGTGGTTTAAAGGACTAGAAGAGTCTTTAAGGATTCTCCATAGCATCAGATTAGCTTGTTGGCATCTACCCCCTGTGGCCACCTATTCATGTGCAATGTAATGGTAACTAACCACTAAAAAACAACACAAACATAAACACAAAACCTT
>VVAS01074199.1:3030-13337 GCA_015103295.1 Ptychochromis oligacanthus
TTGTTATTTGTGAGACAGGCCCACAGATATAGTATAAAAAAATGTGCCACTCTCCCCCCCGAGAGTTTGTACACACACACACACACACACACACACACACACACACACACACACACACACATAGGTGTCTTGAGACATTTTTATTTGATCTTTATTAAGCTCTTTAACTCTGAAACCAATTTGAAGAACATCCCACTAAGTACAAGATTATGTTCCACAATTGAAAACTTAAATTAAATGTGTATTATCCAGATTGTGTTACCTAAGCGGGCTGCCTGTACTTGTTCATTTAACTCACATCTGATGCAATCTAAACAAAAAGCAGTATTTATTTAGAAAGCTGACACTAATACTAACTGCAGTCTGATTTTTATGGTATTATCAACAGCATCTGCACAAATCAGCTGTAGTACTATGTTACATTAAGTGGTAAGAATGGTGCAGGATGTAAATTCAGTTTATAAAGTAATATATTTTACCATGTACCATGTGCTTCCCATTTGAGATAGGAATGCAATCCCCTATCTACAAGTTGAAAGCAAAAGGTCTTATTTCTTTGCTGTTTTAGGCTAAGAGCTTAAATATATAAATTGCCTGTGTGTGCTTCTGTTCTTCCAACATTGTAAAAAAGATTGCAGCTCATCCTTATATCCTTAAAGGTGGCAGCTCATAGAGTAAAGTGGAGGTGCAAGGCTGAAAATATGAAATGTAGATTTGTTCATAAAGCAAAAAGGCCTGTGCCTTTGCTTGTATATCTTTGGTGTTCCTGCAAACTCTACAGGTATAAAGGGGAGGTAGTGACTCTGCATGTTACACATCAAATCAAAAACTGATGCTACTAGCTGTTTTTTTTCCCACTAAGGTTACTCAAGCCTCTCACTGAAACTTGGTAATTCATATTTCTTTTACACAAGGGCTTAAGCTATAGTGGATATAAAAAGTGTACACACTCCTGTTAAAATGCCAGTAAAAAATGAGACGACAATAAATCATTTCAAAACTTTTCCTACCTTTAATGTGACCCATAATCTGTACAATATTTGCCCACTCTTCCTTGCAAAAGTGCACTAAATCTGTCAGACTGAAAGGGCATCTCTTGTGCATAGCCCTGTTCAGGTCACCCCACATTTTTCTATTGGATTTAGGTCTGGGCTCTGGCTGGGCCATTCCAAAACTTTAATTTTCTTCTGGTGAAGCCATTCTTTTGATGATTTGGATGTATGCTTAGGGTCACTGTTGTATTGAAAGGTGAAATTCCTCTTCATCTTCAGCTTTCTAGCAGACGCCTGAAGGTTTGGGACCAAAAGTGGCTGGTATTTGGAACTGTTCATAATTCCTTCCACCTTGACTAAAGCCCCAGTTCCAACTGAAGAAAAGCAACCCCAAAGCATGATGCTGCCACCACCATACTTGACTTGAGTATGGTGTTCTTTTGGTGATGCAAAGTGTTGTTTTTGCGTCAAATGTACCTTTTGTAATTGTGGCCAAAAAGTTCAGTCTTGGCCTCATCAGACACATTTTCCCACACGCTTTTGGGAGACCTGTATTTTTTTTTGCAAATTGATGTTTTTCTTTGTCAGAAAAGGCTTCTGTCTTGCAATCCTACCCCATAGTCCAGACATATGGAGAATAAGGGAGATTGTTGT
Organism: Ptychochromis oligacanthus; assembly: GCA_015103295.1. Classification (NCBI taxonomy): domain Eukaryota; kingdom Metazoa; phylum Chordata; class Actinopteri; order Cichliformes; family Cichlidae; genus Ptychochromis; species Ptychochromis oligacanthus. Next base: position 4,677 of record VVAS01074199.1, read on the forward strand.
CACATGTAGTACATGACAAGTACTTGCCAGAAATTCCTGCAGCTCCTTCAGTGTTGCTGCAGGTCTCTTGGCTGCTTCCCTGACCAGTTTTCATCTTGTCTTTTCATCAGTTTTGGGGGGGACATCCAATTCTTTGCAATGTCACTGTTGACCCATATTTTCTCCACTTTTCGATGACTGTCTTAACTATGTTCTACGGTATATCCAATGCTGTGGAAATTTTTTGTACCCTTCTCCTGACTGATACCTTTCAACAATGAGATCCCTTTGATGCTTTGTAAGCGCTCTGCAGACTATGGCTTTTGCTGTAGCAGGCAACTGATTAAATGTCAGGAAAATCCTACTAGGACAGCTGAACTTTATTTGGGGTTAATCAGAGTCTCTTTAATTGATGGCAGGTGTGTACCCAAGAAGACTGAATACTGTGATTCAATCAAAAGGTTCTTCAACAAAGTCTTAGTGTAAGGGTTAGTCTTAGTTTAACTTATTGTATGTTTTTTTGTTTTTTTTAAATATTTTTTCCACTAACAGATTTGTTTGTTTTTCAATTGAATTATACAGGTTATGGGTCACATTAAAGGTGGGAAAAGTTTTGAAATGATTTATTGTGGTCTCATTTTTTAACATCACAAAAACCTGGCATTTTAACAGAGGTGTGTGCACTTTTTATATCCACCGTATTTTATATGACTATCAGAATAAGCCTACTTATGTTTTTTTTGCTGTAGCTGGTGTGTGTGTGTGTATGTGTGTGTGCTCATTTCTGGATCAGGGATACAGCTGAGACTTCCCCCTCATGTAAATCCTGAGGTAAGTGTCTTGAGCATGTAGCACTTCATAACGAGGGCATTGCCTTATAGACCACATGCAAAATCAGCAGCCAGCTGAACCCTCATGGACTGTGTCTCTGTGCTTGACAGAGGAAGGACCAGGAGGACAAAGGTCTGGTATATCCTCATTGTAGCTGTCCTGACAGGGACAAAACTGAAAACTGAAAACTATAATGCAAGTACTACAAGGAAGTTAAGTGGGATGCTCTATTCTGGCACCCATTAATCATAAGTAGGACCACATCTACCTCTCTGAACTTAACATTCAGTTTCTTGTCATTTACACACCTACAAAGATTTGTGATTGTAGCTCACAAAGTTGTGATGCTATTGCAAAGACATCAAGACAGAAAGACAAACTCCTGCTGTAGTACTCAAATCCATCTTTGTGGTAATTCCTGCTGAAGTGCATTTTGCCCTAATGACAGTCCCACCCACTCGTACACACAGATAGACTCACAAGGTTAAAATAATACTAACCACTCTGGTAAAAAAAAAAATAGTGTAGACTCAACACTATATTATCACTGTTCACTGTGTATTGTATATACAGGGCCAGAAGTCACATTTGAACCATGGCTATATTCTGTGCTGGTCTACCACACTGGGTTCACGCCTGTGTAAAGGAATCTGCAGTCGTTTGCTCTGCAGCAGAGCTGTAAGGCAGCGTTTCTGGTGGTTAATGGCCTCCCATGAGCCTGCATGCTCCTGTTTTACTGCACAGCCTGTGGGAGGGAAGAGGGGGGGAAATGATGGCGCCTGAGGGAAAAAAGAAGTATAGAAGCCCAGAGAGAGAAAAACTGAAGTAAGGACAGGGAGAAAGTTAGCAGGATGAGGGCAGGTAGGAATAAAGAATTTCTATGAGGTGGGGAATAAAGTATTTGACAAGGATAAAAAGTCAGGAAGGGACAAGGACTGGGGTGAGAGACATGGTGTAAGGTGTCCCTGAGCCCTTCAGGTAGATTCAGGTAGACTGTTCACCAGAAAATACCCGAGTACTGGACAAAAAAGTCATTCTTCTATCCAACACTACAATGAAAAAAAAATGCTGAATATGAAACTATATGAACTTGCCATGAATACCATAGATAAACTGAAGTGTAAGTAATTTTTTAGCTACATGGTCTGAAGTTCTGTTGAAGTGCTATCCCAGGCACAAATACAACTCAGGCTATACACACTCACTACCCTCTCACACGAGCTATTTATTTCACTCACTTTGTGTGTGGTGTGTGCATTTTCCACTAGTTTCTGCATGCAGCCTCCAGTGTACAAAGGTCAGCCATCAAGTTCGGGGTCATATTCACACACATTAATCACCAACAACACCCCAGATTGAAATACTGCCTTAGCTTCTCTTACATTATCTTCCATCCTGAAAAGCTGAGGTTGTGGAAAGCAACCATCCATCCATCCATTTTCTTTAACTTATCCAATTCAGGGTCGAAGGGGGGAGAAGGGTATCCCAGCTGTCACAGGGCGAGTGGTGGGGTACAGCCTGCGCAGGTCGGCAGCATTGCAGGGTTAGGAAAGAAACAATCAATTGTTTTACTTTTGCAAAAATACAGAACATTTAATGGGTCCATCAGCTAATGTTTCAAAAGTGTTGCTATATATAAATTGAAAATATGAAGACTTTTACCGTTTCCTGTAATGGCAACTATATAAATTAGGATGTGGGACTGAATGTTCCACTTGTTGGCTTTTAATGAAGAACAAGCCAAGTCCAAACTCTTCAAACTCGTCAATAAAGTCAACAAAAATCATTTGTGTTTTTTGAAATTGCTTATCGGAAAACTATTTATTTGGGGTCAATTGATTTATGAATGAGTCTGGAAAGACAGGACAGCTTTCAATCTCTGTTTAACTTGGGCTTTAATGAAAGCGAACAGGAAGCTGTGGTTGTACTTTAGTACCTCTGTAGTTTATAGAGCTGGAGTCAGTTATAGGGTGGAGAGATGAGCAGCCACACCAAAGTACCCTCACTGTAGTTATATATAGTGTCTGTTCACCCTGCCCTGTTTCATGGGTCCTAAGGAAATACTATAGCTTATATGACCTGTTTTCACACCCACATCCTTGGGTCTTCTCTTCTTTCCTCTTTCCTATTTCACATCTCTGATGTCCACTGTTTGTGGTTAGTGGTTTGGCAAAGCAGTGTAGTATGTGGTTTAAGAAAAAAAACAATAACAACAACAACAAAAAAAACATTCTATTGATAAAGCTATTATTTTAACATATCAGTTAATTCCTTGCCATTATTGCTCATATTTTTATGACCATCAAAGCTGGCACAGGGCGAGAGGCAAGGTACACCCTGGACAGGTTGCCAGTCTGTCGCAGGGCCAAGTATACAGATAAAATAATAAAAAAAATAAGATTATAGGTTGCATTGTAATGCTTCTCTCCCAAAAATATGGACTGCACTTCTAAACCTCATACATGATATTAAAAAAATTAACCTTTTAGTGAATTATTTCATAAGAAGTCATACACAAGCTACATATAAAGCTCAAGTTTTTTTTTAACTGATTCATTTGTTAAAAACGAGCACTTAGGGTTAGGATGTTTTTCCAATGAGTTTACTACATATTAATGGCTTAAATTATTCTAGGTTCAAGGAGAGAGTGAGAGAAAGCACAAAACAGAGAGAGAGTGAAAGATGAAAGAGCACTGACAGCAACAGGATGCATGGACAGTGTCACAGGGGCCAGTATCGTGTGCATTTGGTTGAGGCCTCCCATGGTGCTGTGAATGTTTTCTCCATGCAGACCAGGAGTGTGTGAGAGGTCAGAGCAGAATGGACACTGTGGCCATTGTCCTGAAATGGCTGACTACTCATTTGCTCTTAGGCTAGACAGATGACCTGCTAGGAGTCCTGCATGACCTATAATCAGCCTGTGAGCATGTGTGTTTGTGTGCAAGCATTTTTTTTTTTAAACATGCTGCTTTTCAAACATTTTACTGCTTGCAGTCCAGGTGTTGATGCAGCAGAAAAATTTTTACTTTAATGGCTCAAGATGTGACAGTGTTACTACTAAATCTGTAAAATCAGTATATTAAAACTAAGGAGAATGTAATTCCAGCATGCGCTAATTTTAGTGGGTAGGCCTATGGTTCTCATTTTGTAAAAAGGGCCTGTCAGGAGTTATGGTAGTAAATGATTATGCTGCAATAAAACATTAGATGAACATGTTTTTAATATTAAACATCTATAAAAAGGCAGTGTTAATATGTAAGTTTGTGTGCCCTCTCACTCCCACTAAGTTCCAACTGTGTCCAAGTCCTGAGAAAATGTTTATGCTATTTCACTTTTAATTTTTATTTTGTTCTTGCCCCCTCACTTTCTCATGTTCTTGCTTTGCTAACTCACAAAGTGTTTTTTTTCTTTCTTAGTTAGTCCAAGCTACCATGTGGCGCTCCTGCTTTGAGTATAAATCAACCCCTTGTCAGACACAAACGGTAGTCACCTGTGACAAAATGCCCCAAGAAAAAAAAAAACTTGAGTGGAGGAATAGATGGCATGGTTTCTGCTCTTCCCCTGTTCTCCCTTTTTGTCAGAAAAAAAGGAAACACCCATTACTTAAGTGAAAGTACCAATGTATCACTGTCAAAATACTATATTACTTGTTATATGGAGTTCATAAATGAGGATCCCAATGCAGAATACACAGTAGGCAAGCAGGTTGAATGGACAAAAGGTAATATTACAGATACTTACTCACACATAAATAACAAATAAGCCAAACGGAGGAGAATGCCATAGAAGAAAAAAAAAACACAAACAGGAAACTAAAACTTATATGAAATAGGTAGTGAAAACTGGACCAGAACCAAGCAATCAGAGTAAAAGAGTCCAGGAAGATTAGGAGAATATGGCATCGGGGAGAGGAGATCATTGGTGAAATGGCTAAAGAGCAGCAAGAACCTGGGATCAGAACATGGGTGCAGTCATCAGATTTAAGCTTGGGAAAGGAGAGACGACAGTTGTTTCTGACTCTGATGCATCTCAGCTGACAGTCAACTTGGAATCAAGAGAGGTGTTGGTCTGTGACGAAGCTGGCAGGAAGCTGGCACTTTGTAGCAGGCTGGTGGCTCACAGACTCAGGTACTAGAACCAACAGTGGCTGGATTAGGAGAAAGGTCTGAAGAAGGGGTGCAGGAGCCACTGATCTGAAGTAAAAGGGCTCCCACCTGAATGCAACATTCTGTCCAAAATTGAATTCCTCCCTCCAGTAAGTAGCCAACATGTCAAGTCCTCAATAACAAGTCTCCAGTGACCCCAAAATCCCTGCATAAAATTAGGTGAGCAATTTTAATGTATTAGTCCAGTTTATTTTCTGCTAGGCCCATGTTTAGTCAGTTTGTACTGTTATGTGTGGTTCAAAAATGAAAAGTTAAATGCAGAATACACATCAGGTAAGTAAAATTAAAGAGTTGGCAGCAAAATGTAGCATGAAAGTCAAAATACTGTTTTGGTCCCACTGACTGATATGCAATGGGGTCCATAGGTATTTGGAGAGTAACTCAGTTTTTTTAATTTTTCCTATGATGAATTTATGTGAAGAGGATTGTAATTCTTAGATTAATGCAATACTTTTTTTTTTTTTTAAATAAACTAATTGATCCATTTTAAAACTGAAAGTCTAAAGTTCAACCACATCTTGATTGCTTAACTTCAAATCCATTGTGGTGGTGTACAGTCACAAAGTTACAAAAAACTGTGTCACTCAGTGTTTCACAGATTATTATAAAACTCTGTGCAGTCTATAAATCTAACATTCATGAATGTCATTTAGACTGGATTTTCTGAATTGTATTTTTTATGGCTTACTGGTACCTGAAGCAAGCATGCTTCCTGGAGTTTCAATGCAGTTTATGGTCCAAACACCTGCTTAAGGCCCAAAATTTTCTGTTTTAAAGGAGACCATAATTGCTATCAGTCTTGGACACACCAAAGCTCCTCATCTTCTAGTCACCGACAGTCCACAGAGTCCACAAGTCCAGTGCAGATTCAGTTACCAAACATTTCCCTCTCAGCTTGAAAAAATAAATAGTGAGGCTGGGCAGGCCAGATTAGAGAGAACAGTGTGTATTTTTATACAGCTGAAGACAAGGACTACATACTAAAGGTCTAATGTCCCACAGATGGTTCCACTCTACCCAGCTACAGAAGGTACCCTCTCTATCCATGCAATTTGATATGCTGAAGCTTGACCAGACCTTTGATGTGTCTATGTAGACACGCTGGGAGGATGCACTCTATACAAGAATTTGTGAGGGATTTACCATGTCAGATAATAATCTGCCTGCCATAGTCTACATCGCGCAGTGAGCATTTTAGACTGAAAAAAGCAATAACTGATCTTTGTTGGGTAACACTGAAGACAATGTTAAGAGTAAAGCAAGCACCATTACCATATAAAAACCAAAAAAACAAAAAAACAAAAAAAACAGCTGACCTTAAGATATTTCCAGTTTTAAAAAATCTCACAGGAGAAAATCTTTATAATAAATAAATGGCACAAGAAAATCCTTCCCAGACTAACTGTTGACAGCACCCGGACCCACGGAAATCCACTAAGGATAAACACTCCCCCCTTGCATGATTATAGCTTGTGCAATTCTTCTATAAAACCAATAGCTGTAAAAAGTACTTTTTAATAAAGTCCCGAATGCTTTAGAGGAAAAAGATAAAGTTCTGAATCATGTTAAACACCATACAGTAAACAACAACCCGTTATTACTCCTAAGTTGTCACATACTAATACTTGGTCCGGACACACACACACACACACACACACACACACACAGGGTAACCCCTTAGAGTTGTGCTTCAGCCTGCAGGGTAGTTCGACAAAGTTCAGTAGGTGTCCCTGACATGATGACACATGACTGTGGTAATCAAGGAAATGTCAGAGAGAACTCTTATAGATGGGAGTTTCTCTTTTAACTTATGGTTAACATTGTAAAAGGGTGTATTTGAACCAAATCCATATATTTTTTTTTTTCCAAACCTATGTGATTTAATGAAGAGCAAAAAACATTGTCATAGAAAAGATTCTAACTCAAACTCTTTTCTTCTTATTGGGAGTTATATGATCATCACATCAGCTATCCTGCCTCCTAAACTGACAATTGAGGAGTAACCCTGCTCTAGGTGTACCCCTTGCACTTGTGAAGAGTTGGGAATAAGAAAGTGTTGCAAATAGATTACATATAGGCTGCTCTCAGACATTGTTTGAAGTTTTACCTGGCATATTTGGAATTGTTTTTTTTATTTAAACTGGATAATCTAGGATTATATACACTATCTTGACTATCTGATGTACTGAAGCCTGACCAGGCTTCTGATAATGTCTGTGTAAACATTCTTGGAGGAGATACTTTATACAGCTATTCGTCAGGGATTAACTGTAAGATAATAATCTGCCTGTCATGGTCAAAAATGTGCAAGCACAAGAGATCACACTACCTCAAACTCTTGGGAAAAACACTGAAATCATTACTGGATTGATTTTATTATCATACACAGTGTATGTTTCACTGAAGATATCCACAGTAATATAAAAAGCTCCTTTCCTGTACCATTTCCTCTACTATTTCCAAGTAGAGGAAAGGAGAATTTGTCTTAATTCTTACAATATTTTGCCTGTTGTATTTTGGTGTACCGTACAATTTGAGTGCTGCTAGTGGTTAATCCTTAGTATTTCGTTGATGCTGGACATGAAGATGAATGTAAAAGATATTTTCAAACATTACTGTTGCAACAATCAGTCACTTCTCCAAAAGATATTCCATAAGGTACTAATATAACACTGTAGGGAACAGAACAAAACTAGATAACAAAACTAAGAACCGTATAAAAATTAAAACTTTTAAGCAGCTTTTAAGTTACATACAAAATAAGCATCTCATGCATCCTCTTGTGGATCCCCAAATCCATCTTGTGTCCTATTGAAATTGTTTCAAACTACCTGGAGAGAACCCACATGGGCAAAGGGAGAAAATGCAGGCTCCACACAGAAAGGTTAGAAGTTGTGTCATCACAATTTTATCCCCCTTTTTAATGCCTGGTCACATTCATTTCTCTCTTCACTTTTCCATTACCAAGGTAGTTAAAGGCCATCTGCAGAATCTTGATTGTGCAGTGCTCTTTTACAATGGAGGTCGGAGAAATGTCACGCATCTGAAATGGCTGAACACAAATATGCTTTATTACTAGTCAAAGGTCTGTTATGGCCCATGCATGTGGATACCACAGAGGATTTAAAAGTTCACATTAACATCCTCACACCAAAACTCTATTCATTTAATCAAAACTGCTGATTTCACAAAAGTTTTAGTTATTCAGTCAGGCTATAATGTACTTATAACTTTAATTACTCAACAGTGTCCAATTTAGGCCATTAAGTTTAATTTTAAGCTTGTAAACATTCTAACGGGGTCTACCGCTCTTCTGTTGTTAAGCCACTAATCACACTGGAGCCTTGAATAACTGTTGTTTACCAAGTTCACCAACAGTATGCTAATCTGTACAGACACACAATTATCTATAAAGACTTTGTACTGTCTCGCCTATTTGTTCCTTGACTTTCATTAGACTCACAACTTTTTGGTCAGCTTAAATTATCCTGCCATTTGGACTAATTTCATTTAAATTAGATATTGCTGATGGAATGGGTCAAACCTCAGGTCATCAACTCATCCTGTATATACTCTATCATAATGAAAAAATTACTTTCATAACAGACAAATGATTCATCTGTGTCATTTTATGTAGTGCTAGATTGGACCACTCTGTCTGGCTCTGTCCCATTATGAAGACAGG